>WAAE01006933.1:64155-95558 GCA_013400495.1 Nicator chloris
TTTGTGTGTGTGTGTGTGTGTGTGTGTCTAGAACAACTTGAATTCAACTTACTTTACAAATCATGTATTGGAAGAATATTGATCCTCAGCTTGGTCAAATACAGATTATAACTATTAATGTGAAGTTTCCATCTGGTACAGTTTCCTTTACAGTGATGGAGTTACTGTGATGCCTGGTTGGTAAATTCCTGTTTTCCCAGATAAAAACAGAGATAGAGGTTAAGAGATTACTTTGGTAGAGAACAGACTTACAGGACTCTGGACAAGATACATGTCAATAAAGTCACATGCTAGGACAGGAAACATGACTTAATGGTGTGCCTCTTCATTTTCTCACACACACTGCTTCTAAAAATAAAAATATATTCCAAACTCTGCAATGATTCTGTGGAAAATCAGGTACTTTTCAGGCTGTAGTTTTATGATCATTCAACCAACTTTTTGTTTTTAGAGAGTTTTACAAAAACCACTTGACTTTGAGAGTTAAAGATGTGTGAAGAATGGGAATTGCAGTTGCCCTTGCTGTGTTCTCAGTGTGATATTCAAGCTTTCTCGTCGTCCCTGATGGCTTCCTTGGACCTGCTGGAAGGCAGACCTAGGGCTGGAAGTTGGATTCAGCCCTACAGCCTCTCTAGGAGACCATGAACCAGTGATTTAATACAGCTGTGCCTCAGGTCCCTGTCTTTGTAATTGGGATAGTATTTCTTCTCAGGGAGTGAGGGCAATAAATCATTAAATCCCAAATGTTCTCATGCCAGAGTGATTGAAATTTTCTCTACCCCTAAAATGTGCAGGATCTGGTTTACAAATCTCTTCAGCTCACAGGCTAAAAAACTCTTTAGAGAATTTTACTGAGTATCTTTTACCTAGGAAGAGTTTAGATCAATATTTTCCAGGCAGAGAGGTTGTGCATTTTCTCCTTTATTTTCCACTTGTGATTCCTCCTCGAGAAAGAACCGAAGCTGCAGCAATCTTTGCTTTGACAAGACACCCTGCCATTAATCAGAAGTGGGATTATTAAAGTGCCTCTTCCCGCTAGCAAAAAAAAATCCACTTATAGAAATACAGTTTATAAAATACAATTTGTAACTGTCTCACCTAAACAGCCTTTTTGGAGGCAAACATCATTACTGCTGGAACTGCCTCACTGGTCGCTTGCAGTGGCTCTGTGGGATCCCAGTTCCAAGTGACCCCCACCGTGCCTGTCCCTTGTCCCCACCAAACTGGACAATGGGCTCTATGGGCTCAGAGGGACTCACAGCTTAGGAGATGGTGAGGAAAAGAGAAATAGACTTAGGAATCAATGAAGAGAAATAGACTGATAAAACAAAATCCCACGCTTCCCACAGTTTCCTCTTCCCTCCTGAGCCTGCGTGAGGTGCATGCAAGAGAATATAGTGCTGCTGCTGTCTACCAGAGATGGCAGATCACATGCAGCTTGGTCTCAGCCCATCAAATTTCCTTTTCTGGTGACACAGTTGGATATAGTGGTGGGTTGGAGGAGATGGCATGCATAGGGAGTGGCTAGTGCGGGATAAACACTCCCTTGAGCATGGATCTAACCTTCCATTTTCTTAGCAAGGAGAAGAAGAATTCTATGAAAAAAAAAATCCAGTCTTAAGCAGGGGAGATTTTCTGCCACATTTAGAATCATAGAGTGTTAAGGGTTGGAAGGAACCTTAAAGATCCTCTAGTCCCAACCACCCCTGCCATGGGCAGGGACACTTCCCACCAGACCAGGTTGCCCATGGCCTTATCCAACCTGGTCTTGAACACTGCCAGGGTTGAGGCATCCACAGCTTCCCTGGGTAACCTGTTCCAGTGTCTCATCACCCTCACAGTAAAGAATTTCTTCCTAATATCCAGCCTAAATTTTCCTCTTTCGATTTGCAGCCATTAATCCTTGTCCTATCAGTACAGTTCCTGATGAAGAGTCCCTCTGGCTTCCTGGTAGTCCCTCTTCAGATACTGGAAGGTTGCTATGAGATCTCCATGAGACCTTCTCTTCTCCAGGGTGAACAGAACCAACTTTCTCAGCCTGTCTCGGGTCAGATTTACTAGGAGAGGGAGCAGGTCTGCCTTGCTTCCCACTTCACACCAGGCACTGCACCTCCTATGTCCTGTTGGGCGCCACAGCTCCGTGTGCCTGTGGTCCTGTCCTGCTGACCCCACATGCTGCTGCTGCTGCAAACAGTTCCCCTCCTGGCCTCTGGTTTTCATGAAAGGCACGTGAAATACATTGCTTCCTGGAAAAGTACTCCAAATACACTTGCTTTGCAATCATTTGATCCTTGATCCATAATTTCAGTTCATCAGTTAATTAATAATTTAATCAGTTAATAACACTAATCACTCTTCCCTGGAAGATGCTCATGAGAACAGCCAGGATAAATTGCTCCCATCTGTTTCTCCATTCCTGCCTCCCACTTCTCTGGCTTTGGGCTCTATGCTGGTGTTAGCAGGCCGATAAAAGAGGGGCTCATTCCAGCACTTTAGATGTTCCAGTCCAAAACCTTCTCTGCCATCCATCTACTCTGTGGTTTGGGGCTCGCTGGAGAGCTGTTGTCCCTTGAGCTGGCACTGTGTTGAGCAGCCTTCTCCTGCTGTGAGAGGATGATACACAGCGCAGGCAGTGTTACCAGGGTCTTGCCAGGTCTGAGTGAAGGAGAGCAAGTTCAAGCACCCAACCCATTAGGGGCCTTTCCTAGAAAATAGATCACCTCTGCCTTGAAAAAGCTTTGGAAAGCTTTAAGACGGGTTGCTTTCCAGGTTGTATGATGGTACTTCCAATCAAAGAGGCAGCTGAGGATTGGAAGACTAATGTTCACATTAAAACACTATTTTCCAGTAGTTCCTTTTCTCATTCTTTTAAGAAATGCATCAAAAATAGACAGTTGGGTTCCTTTTCCTCACTAAAAACCAAACACACCGTATGCCTGTGCCATATGCTTATTCTCCACTGCCCTGTGCTTCTTGACAAATCCAGAAACCAAGGGAAATAGTCTTCAGCCTTAACACCTTCCCACTGCGGGGAACCCTGGCATTCACACACACCTCCTCAGGTCAGATTCCTCTTCCGCAGTCATTGTCATCATCTTTAAAGCAGCAAAACTTACTGCTGCCTCCAGGGCTTTTGTTGTAACCAACTTTGGCCAGGTATGAACTGGCTCAAGCCCAGGACTGATGTTCACATGCTGGGAAGCCCTCCTTCCTTCTCTGGCCCTCCTCTTTGCATCCCATCTTTTCTGTGGCACTTTTATCTGCCTCCTCAGTCTGCTGTTCTCTCAGGCCAGGTGATTTGCTGCAATGCTTGGCCTCCTTTCCAAGAGCTTCATTCCTTTCGCTGCTGTCCTGGTTGCTGAACTATAAACCTGTCCCCTCATGTGGTGGTTCCTCACCAGCTTTGTCGGGGAAATTCTTGATTGGATTTTCAGGAACTCTGGAAAAATGGCCATAAAACAGTGTTATCGTGTACGTGCGGTGAATATGATTTTTAATCTGCTGCTTGTGCACTCTAGTGGGGCTGGGAGCAGGTGGCACCTGGCAGATTTCTTGTGTGTGTTCAGACCAGCCATGTCTGTCCAGTAAGGTCCACACAAGGAATGTGCTGAGTTTATTATTCTTGGTAGCAGATAGCTTTCACTCTTCTCTTCCTGCTGTGCTGAGCTCTCCTTGGCTGCTGGGCTGGACTGTCTTGTCCTCACAGACAGACAGAAACTGAGCAAGGGCAGACTTACCCTTCTTAAACCATGCTGCTTCTGTAGGCTGGGCTCAGAACCTGACCTTGCACTGTCTGCTCCTTCCATGCTACCAGGAAAAGCCACAAACTTTTGGTGTACCCAAAAATTGTCTTTCTGTGAATTAGTGCTGTCTCTTGCCTGGTGTTGACTATTTTTGCCACCAGTGTCAGAACTCTCCCAAGGTAGCTTTGACCATCAAGGTCTGGACCACACGAATTGCTGAAGAGGCAGTGTGTGTGTGTGATGCTGCATCATCACCCTTGGCTGCTGGGCACTGCCCTTTCCAGAGCTGCACAAGGAACCCAGGTCCCACTGCCGCCCCTCAAACTGTCAGCAAGATTGTCTCCTTTGATCTGCACTCAGTGCTGGATTTTATCCCAGCAGCCAACAGGCTAATTCCACAAGTTTATTCTACAAAGCTCAATTAGAGCAGCTGGCGGCAGCAGTGTCCCAGCTGGCTCCAAGCCTGCATCAGGAGAGAAAGGCTGGTGCAGTGGCTGGGGTATGAGCTTGGGAGTCCACAGGCTCAGCTGTAAATTCCTGCTCTGTGGCTGTTTTCTAGGCCACACCAGTGAGCTTCCGCAGTGGGAGCTTGTCACCTCCATGCTGTGCGGGGAAGGACAACATTCCCTGCCTGACGGGAGGAGATACAAGCTGTGGCAATGGGGAACCGTGTCAACAGAGGCTGCTGCATCTGGGAAATGCTGCATAGATCCAGCCAGGTCTACAGCGGGGAGGAGGATGGAGCCCTGGGTGGTAGAAGGTGCAAGGCACACAACGCCTTCTCACCACTGAGTTAGCAGTTTGCTTTTCAGCTGCAGGAGCCCTGCTCTATGCCCCTGCGATTATCCAGTGCCTGAATTGTATGCAGCACTGCCCTCAGAAAGATCTCAATGTGAGCAGAGCTATAAGCAACATGGGTTTTCTTTACAAGGGTCCTTGCCCAGCACAGAAGCACCCACAATTATTTCCTTCAACATCATCACTGTTAGAGTAACTTCCATGAAAAATTAGAATCTTCTGGGGCTAAACATGCTGTGCAAATGCTCTTGCCTGGCTGGTCTCTTCTCTGTAAAGCTTAATGTTTATGCCAGCCAGGAAGAGAGGTCTAAGCAGAATATCAGGAGGCAGAAAAAGAGTGCAAGAAATTTCTGCTAGGAAACACAGTTGAACCCTATTTGCACAAGACCTAGTTTCAAGGCAGTAAGGAACCAAAAGCAGATGCTACCTATGTATAATATACTGTTCCCTTCCCAGGGACTGTCAAGAAGGTCCTCACAAAAGAGAATAGCATCAAGGTATAAGCAGCAGCCCAGCAAGTTCATGGTTGCCATTCCCTTCTCTGCTACTTGGTAAGTCAGGGACAAGGCTGGCCGACATGCTTGGCCGCGGACAAATGTGCCTCTCGGGGTACAGGGAATGCGGAGGGTACAGGGAGTACGGAGCCTCGGGGCCATTCCTTCCTCTCCTCCTGAGCAGATTTCAGCACCATCTGCTCTCTTCTGTCTTTGGAGGAGTCAGCCGGGTGCTTTTGTCCCTTCTGGCAAAGCTGTGTTGCGTATGTCCCCCATTGGGCGTCAGGAACCCCGAGGCAGCTGGGATGGATGCACACTCTCAGCCTTGCTCCAGAAAGCTCCCACTGCAGCAGTCCAAGGTCTTTCTTTCTCTCCTCTTCCCTGTCTGCAGCCTGTTCCTCTGGATCAGGCACTTCCCAAGGTCACAGCTGACTCCCAAGGTCAAACCCAGGCTTTGCTTGTGGCCCCTGCTGTAGGGGATGGGAAGGGGTTTGGGCTGAAGGAACCTTCTCTTTACCCCATTGTCCCCAAAGGACCCACAAGCAGCACCAGGTACTCGAGGGAAGGTAGCAAGGGCAGAAGGAGACATGGGGCAGCCATGGGGCTCCCTGACCTGGGAAATGCTCTGTGGAATTACTCTTTTCTCCGCATGTGTGAGGTATTACTGCACTAAACACTCCTAGGCGATCCCTGGCCAGGCACCAGTCAGAGCTGCAGATTTAGGAGTAGGAGAAGTGGGGGGACTTGCTGATGATAGGCAGCTTTCTGGGACATGCTACCTCGGATCTCAGGGCCACACCAAGCTCACAATAAGAGCTCTGCTGTCTGCCCTCCCCTCCTAAAATAATACCTTCCCCCTGTGCTGACTGAAGCCCGTCACGGATGGGACTAATCTGAACCCCCAGGTAAATTATGTCCTTGTGTCCCCTCTGAGCTGCTGTCAGGAGAGGAGGAATGAGGGAAGGCAGGTAGTGAGGAGCCCTGGCGGAGTGGAAATGGCCGCTGGCCACCCCTGTGCACCAGGGCGACTCCGGGCAAGGGTCCTAGCGCTGCATCTTCCCTGGAAGCTGTGGGGCTGCTCCTGCTCGGCACAGTGCGGCTGTGAGGCTCCGCTGCTGTGCCGAGCTCGTCCCACGGGATGGCACTGCCTGCTCAGGAACAGGCAGCGCGGCTGGCGCTCCTGGCAGGCATAAATGCAGCAAATTAAACGGTGCTGGCAGATTCTGATTGACAGGTCCCTAGAGAGCGAAGTCCTTGTTTTTTCCATCCCCGAGGGGATGAGGAGCAGCAGGAGGAGCAGCAGCAGAGAAAACCCTATCCCAAGCCCAGTACTTTGCCCTTGTGGATCTGTTTCTGGGACTCAGCCCATAGCCGTGTATGTTGACCCCTTTGCTGAAGCCGCGGGTACCGGGCCAGCCGGCTCCTCCACTGCGGACACTCTGCAATGTGAAGGGCTGACGGCTGCAGAGGATGCCGAGGCTGCCGAGGCCCAGCCCTTGTTGCGTACATGAGCCGTGGCACCCTTGTCGCTCTGAGCCCAGGGTGCAAGGCCCGGAGGTTTCAGTAAAGGGCAAGCGAAATGAGGCCAGCAGGGTTTGGCGTCATTCACACATTACTCCTCTCCACGGTGTAAAATTGGCACAAGTGACAACACTCTGCCAAAATGGTTCACGTCTGTGTTGGCTCTGCCAGAGCCAGGTCAAAGCTGGGATTTGCAGCCAGGGAGATGGAGGCAGTCACCCAATTTTTGCTGCTGCCGTTGTGGGAAGCAGCATGACCCACTGGGGTCCTGGATCTTCTGTCAGGGTCCTCAGTGCAGCTCCATGTCTGGCAGGTCCTCAGCACCCCTCTACCAGCCAGTGGTTGATGACTTTAGTAATGTGCAGCCACTGTGGACACAGGGACATCACAGATGTCCTCCCTACCCTTGTGGGCACAGATCCCCAGTTAAAGGTCTTTCTATGACAATGTTTGGGTGACAGGGTCAGCCTATAGAGGTGTTCCCTCTATTGGGCTGGCAGAGGTTTCTCATCTCCATGGGGAATTTTATCTCATCTCCATGGGAGCACAGCTACTCTGGAGCTCTGTGGAGCCAGCAAACTGTGGTACAGGTATGTTTGGCTTGATCAGAAGTTCTGTAAATGCCCTGCCTGGGTGAGGTGCTGCATACTGTACAGCAGCCCACATGTGGTCCAGCTCCATGCCTCACCTTAGCTTGAGGGGTGACTTGTTCCCCACTCTTGGAGGTAAAACTCAGGCTGGTGGCATTTAATTCACATCTGCTTAATCTGCATAGGTCCTACTCAAATTTTATCCTCCATCTGCCACTCTTCCCTACCAAAACTGTTGCCTCTTCTTTCTGTCTCTCCAGAAGGTGTCCAGAAGAGCCTGGGGAGATGAGAGGAGAAGGCCCCAGCAGCTGGAAGGCACCTGGGAAGGAGATGCCAAGATGTCTGGACCCACCTCTACCTTTGGGGATAGTTTCAGGACATTCAGATAGCCTGTCCTTTGCCATCCTTGCTCACCTAGCGGCTTTAGTTAAGTTGACTGTACCTCTTCACCGACCCTCCTTCTCCTTCAGCTCTCCATATCAAACCTTTCTGTGTCCTTAGCCTCGGTGCTTGGCTTTTGAAAGGCGAGCTGTGTGGCTGTCTCCTTCCCCCGTGGCAGTCCTCACACACAAGCAAGACAGCAGGCTTGCGTGTCTGACGCTTGGCCTCTCTCTGTAGTCATCTGGCACTAAAAATTATCTGCAGAGAAAAATGCTGGGCTCCATACCTGGGTCTTAATATCCTCCCTCGCCAAACCATAATTACTAATTACCACTCCTGGGTGTTTAAACCATTTCAATGATGCAGTTAAATGCCCGACGTTAATTTAATAGCCAAGTATCTGGGTTTCCCCACATGAGGAGCTCTCAGAGCATCTCCCACTAAAGCAAAATGCAGCCAGCTCTGGCTGTGGTCCATATGAGAGAGGCAGCAGAGGAGCAGCAAGCACATGTTGAGAGGAGAACCACACACGTGAGGGCCTGGGCATTATTCAGTAGCAAGTGCTCCCTTGCCCCACACCATCCCACAAAGGGAGCCCCTTCTCCAGCCATGCTGTGTCTCCATGGGATGGAAGACCTGGCACCACTGCCAGTGCAGGCCAGCATCCCTTAGGCAGTGCAGGCCCTCTGGAGCTCAGAGCCTTTGCCAGAGCCATCTTTGCAAATTGCTCTGTCTGAGTAGGGCAGCACTCTCTCTGGCAGATGCCCTGCCTGCCTTCTACCCATCCCTGGCCAGCATCTGACAGTGTGTCCTCAGACTGGGAGGGATGCTGTCCAAAATCAACCCTGTGCAGGGCCAGACACTGCATTCCTCTGTCACCTGAAAGCTGGGAGTGACCATTGGCCCCAAAGAGGTCATGAGGCTGGGGCATGGCAGGGACCTGGCTGAAGGCATCGAACCAGACTTTGCCTGCTCCATCTCCACTCTGGCTATGTTGCGAGGGGCCTGCTGTCTCTCCTTCCCCACTGCTGGGGCTTGGGATTGGGACAGGAACTTTTCCAACCCAAATATTTTAACTGACCTCTCAGTCACGAGTCTTCAGCTTCCCTAAGGCCTCAGTGGCTCAGTGCTGTGGAGGAGAAGACCGTGTTGCCCTGCTCACCCCTGGCATGCTCAGGGCCTGCCAGAGCACACAGTCAGCAGTGGGAGAGGCAAGCACATGGCATGGGGAGCACTGAGAACTAGGGGAGGCACAGGAAAACATATTAGAGGCTCTCACCTACCTAACTGTTAATGTGCCTGGGGAGAGATGGGGAATGAGAGCTTCTGCCCACGCACAAGTCGTTTGCTTTCGATGCTGCCCCTCTAAGACATCACTTAATATGACATTAATTAGTTAATGTTTGCAAAGTGCTTTGAACATGAAAAGTGCTGTATAAGTGCTGAATATTAGTACTAATTATTACGGCATGGAGGTTGGTGCTGTCTGAGGAGCATTTCCCACACCTGACTTCAGGCCGGTGCTGCTTCGCTGCCTTATCCCATAAAAGAGACAGAGAAGGGGAGAAGCATCAGCATACTGTGAGGAAGGAGCCCCTCAGGGAGTTCTGTGGAGGGGGTGAGCCATGCGCCCCTTTCACTCCAGGCAGGACATTGTGTGGGAAGTGTAGCCACATCTCCCCAGTGCCTCACTGGCATGGGCGAGGATGAGGGAGCACACTCTTGCCCCAAGCTCTGCAGCAAGCCAGGATTGGAAACATCACAGGGTGGATGGAGGAAGTGCAGGGGGGTTCCTTCAGCTTATCCCACTCATGCCTGAGTGGGAGCACTCAGCACTGGTGCAGGCTTCAGAACCAGGCAAGGAGCTGAGGAGGAGGTGAGAAGGTTTTGGAGTCTGTGCACTAGATGGGGTGGGAAGGCAGCTGCCTCCTAGGTGTGCATGTGGCTGGGCCGGGAGCTCCCTGGTGTCCCCTAGACAGGCTCCTGGCCTGCTTTGCTGCCTCTCCCCTCCCTGTGCCCTCCTTCTTGACAAGGCTGCTGCTGGGGAGGGTCCCTGGAGGAGGAGCAGAAATGGGTCGGCAGGTGCCCCCAATTACCTTGGCAGGGAAGCGTCCTGCCAGCTGGAATGCTGGGGTGGGTGTTAGGTGCTACCAGGGGCCCAAAGAAGAGGGATGAGCTGGATGAGGTTGTGCTGGAGGAGGTGCAGTGAGGGCCAGAGTGAAGACCCACTGGTGCTGGCCAGGGGATATAGATGCTGAGCACAGGTATCAACATGTGTGAGGTACATTGGGCAGCAGGGAGAACTGCAGTGCTGTGATCGCACTGCGACCCACCAGTGTCTGCTGGGTTCCTGGAGCCAGCTGTGCCTTCCTTGCTGCTGCCAGATTAACTCCCCTGGTCACACCTGCTCATTCAGCTCCAGGTCTCACCTGTCTGCGGTGGGTCACACACAGAGAAGCTTTGTCACTCAGGTGGCTGTCCTTCCATGTCATCCCTTCAAGCTCTCCATCTCCATCTCCATCAAGAGTCTGATGGGGATTCTGGTCTGCTTCAGAAAGCCACGGAGGGTCTCACGGGAAGTGAGAGCCCAGTGCAGGGTGAAGGGGAGCTCATTGGTGACACCCTTGCTGCCAGTGGTGAGTGGGAGGTGAGGGGATGTGCCAGGAGCCTAGTCCCCTTTGTGGGAATCTCGCCTCCCTGCTCTGCAGCCACCTTACCTGTTTCTGGGTCTGCATCTCCAGCTGTAAGTTATTCCCCTGCCCCAAGCTCCTACACTGAGTGTTTCCACCAGGCACCCACTGCCAACCCAGCTACTGAGGAAACTGCCATGAGCGGCTGAACAAAACCCCAAAACAATGCTGGTGTCACTTTCTTTTTCCTTTTTGAGCCCTCCAGTGTGGATGAATTCTGACCTTGCCAGCAATTCTTGGCTTGCCATGAGAGCCACTATCTTCCACTAGGAACTGGAGCATCAGCCTTTGTGATATCTTCACCCCAGGAAGAATGGAACAGAAGGGGAGGCTAAAGAGAGGCTGGAGCAGATGTTTTGGAGGGCAGCAAAGAAAGCCCATGTATGAATTGAGTTTACCCACACTTACTTAAAATAAAAAGTTGTGGCAAAGCCCTCCTCTCTTGCCTCATCTGTTCCTGTATCTCGAAGACCATCTTGAAGTAAGACCATCCTCTGAATGGCCAATGAGGACGAAATTGTCCACATCAGTAGATTCTCTTGCTGGGTTTTGAGGTATGCTACAAATCCCCCCCAATAAATCCACATAAACGAGGACCAAGTTATAAAAAAAAATCTTTATTTCATGTACCAGGATTTTTTTTTGTCATTTTCTCTTTTTAAAATTTTTTTTCTTTTTAACAGTCTGAAAAAAACCCACGAAATAAAGAAAATGGAGGTTGGTTTCTTGTACTGGTTTGAGCTGGACATGAGCAACACCCTGGGGAAAAACTTCCCCGCCAGCCCTTGCCTCCTGCACACGCTCTCCCGGCGCCCTCCCGCACTCTCCCCTCCCGCCCGGCCCCAGGGCGCGCTCAGCCCTGTGAATGCTCCCCAGCTCCGAGAATTGTTGGCTGGGGATGGAAGCTTCAACGCCACCTTCCCTCTACGCTGGGATCTGGGGAACTGGCTTTAATTTATTCCTCGGGGGGCGTTGGAGGGGGTGGGTGTCCCCTGCGAGTCGTCCTGAAAGGGCTGGGGGGCCACGGGAGGGGATGTCAGCAGTGAGGTGGTGTCTGAACACGCAGCCAAGGCGCTCGCATCCACCTTTTGCCGTGTGATGCCTTTTTTGGGGGTGACCTCGTCCCTCTGCCGCCCCCCGCCCTACCCCAGAGCGGGGAAGGGGGGCTGACGTAGCAGTGGGTCGGGGGGAGCGGGGAGGATCTGGCTGCTTTAAAGCGGAACCCCCGCTGGGACCTGGAGCGAGGACTGCGCAGCTCCTAAAACTGGAGCAGCAGGAATGGGGACGGAAAAAAAGTCGAAAAGTGGGTCTGAGCTGCCGAAGGGCTCAGCGGCCCCATCCTGCAAACTCTCGGCTTTGTGCCAGCCCCAGGCGCTTCTGCTTTAGGGGGCAGCCCCAAAGGGGTCCTTTCCTCGCCCCGGGCTGGCAGGTGTCTGTGGGTGTCACAGAGGCACCCCATCAGCCCTGCTGCCACCTCCCCTCCCGCCTCCGTCGGCAGCGGCTCTCGTGGAGGGAGCTGCATTAAAAGCTGGCACTCCGGTGCCCCTTCCCCGGGTGGCAGGGGGGGAGGGGGCGGCACCCGGGCCGGGGGACCCGGGTGGGATGGGGGGGACCCAGCTCGCCTTGCCTTGCTGCTGTAGAGGAGACCACGGCAGTCGGGAACCCTTAGGAGAGGGGTGGGGAGGAGGACAAAACCCGGCGGGCACGGGGACACCCGCTGGCTTGACACCTCTGCCCGGCACGGCTGCTGGGGCACGGGGGGCTCTCTGGGATGGGGACTGGCAGGCTGCACGGATCAGCCTGTGGCCGCCTGTGGGTCAGGGTGTGCTGACTGTGCCCAGGTAAGGACGGCAGCGATCTCAGGGGGCGGCTGAGTTGCCTCATCGTGCCCCTACATGGCTGCAGCCCCTCTGATGTGACCCAAGGAGGATCTGGGCAGATTTGAGGGGTGCATGGCCACCCTGGGGAGTCTCTGGAGCATTCACAGGAGAGCACGCGCCCGCCAGGGCATGAGTGTGTGAGGATGGGCACACGTGTGCGTGAGTGCTGTCCCCCCCACAGCATCCTATGTGTGTCCCCCCCACAGCATCATCACCCAGAAAGGATGGGAGCCCCAGCTGCCCTCCCCCAGCCCCCCCCCCTCTACCTGTGTCTCCCACACAGCTCCTTGCTCTTTTCCTTTTTTTTTTTTCACAGTTTAAAGCTGAAGAAAACAAAAATGAAAAGAAAAAAATACTATCTGTTCTTCTTGCAAGTAAATCCACTTATTATATTTACACTTATTTATAGCTGTTGTTTTATTAAAAAATTGCCACTTTATTTTTTAAAGAAACCTCTTTTGTCCTTTTTTATTTTTTTCTTGTCTCTGCGTGTGTGTCTTTATTTACTGTGTCTGTGTTTTGCACTGTCACCGTTAACCCCAGGGTCCCCAGGGCTGGGGAAGTGGGGACCCCCCTGGGGACACTGTGGAGGGGTGACTCAGCATCAGCTCCTGCACTCCCTAGGGTCACTTTAAACCCCTATGGACCTGTGAAGGATGAGCGGATCCCCACAGATCTCAGGGGAATGGAGTGGATCCCCATGAGTCTCGGGGGAACAGAATGGGTCATGGCTAACTCTGGCACCCAGGATCCTCCATAACTGGCCCAAGGACACTGAAGTCACTGGCAGCCGAACCCCTGCCCCCTGTTTCCCAAGAAGCCTGTGTGGGTTAAAGGTAAGTGGGAAACAAACCATAAAATAAAAGAATAAAACCTCCCAAAATTAAAAAAGCTGCCTCCTCCTCCTCCTCTTCCTCCTACTTGATTTATTGTCATTTGTTATTTCTTGGTTCCCTTTTATTTTTTTTTAATCTGTTTTTATTAAATGTTAAAATAATGGTACATGGGAAATCATGCATTTTCTTTTAAATTTATTTCTATTTTTTAAATCTCTTTCTCTCAGTTTTAAGGTTTTTCTTTTTTTTCTTTTTTCTTTTGCTTTTTTTTTAAGAATTTTTTTTTCACTGTTGTCTCTTTCCTCATGTTTCCTTTTCATTTGTTTGGGTTTTTGTTCACTCGCTTGTTTGTCTGCTTATCTGCTTGTTCCTTCGTTGTTTTGTTTTTGTTTTGTTTTGNCTCCTGCCCGTTCCTGCCCCATTTTCAGCTCCTGGCGACGGCTTCATACCGGGGTGGTCCGGCGATTGGCTGTGTTGGTGTGGATAGAGTCCTTGTTCTCTTTCTGGATACAGTTGTGAACCTGGAGGAAACTGTTATCCCTGTCGGAGTTGTAGGTGGCGGTGGGGGTGGTGGTTGCCTTCAGCGGGTCCCTGGTCAGGGTGTACATCGAGATCTCTGTTGATGGGAGGGTGTTGAACCCTTTGATCCCGACGGGAGAGGCATCCCTGGAGTGTGAAGGCTCGGTGGAGCGGGAGCTGGAGCGACTGCGTCTCTGATAGCGGTACCGGTAGCTGGGGATGCGGGTGATGGCGGAGGACTGGAGGTAGTCCGTGGCACGAGCGTTGGCACGCAGCTGTTTGTGCCGGTCTATGAACATGTGGACAGCCAGCACTCCCACCATCTCGGCTATAATGAAGGACAGGGCCCCGAAATAGAAGGACCAGCCATAGGAGTAACTGTTCTTCTTGGAGTCACTCTTGGAGGGGTCTCCAGCATTGGCTGATATGTATACGATGATGCCAATTATATTACTCAGACCTGCAAGCCATCCGGCAGGGGAGAGAGAAGGAGATGTCAGGAAGGTCACACATGGCAGTGGTGGGGGCTGTGGGGTTGAATCCCTGACCATCCCCTCCTGGATGGGCAGTTTTCCTTGTGAAACTCAGGCAAAACCCTCCTCGTGTGCCCGGAGCTTGCCTGGACTGCACTCCTGGTCCCTGAGAGATGTCAGATTTTAGGGAAATTCTCCCTCTGTCAGTTCCCAAGCAAGAGGAAAGCCTGCAAGGCGAGCAGGCAGGACGGAAAGGCATCCTTGTGATGCTGCTTTCAGCCATAATAAGGCTTATCAGGGCTGGGAAATGCACACACACCTGCCTAGGCAACTGTGCCCCTGCAGCCATCCTGGCTGGGCAGCCCCCCAACCCCTGGAGCCCACCCCCGGGGCATCAGGCCCTGTGCACCCCTTTACCTGCAGACACGAAGAAGATGCCGGCACTAAGGATGATGTTGTGTCGGGTTTTGTAGAACTCGCTGGCTGCAATGCAGAGTCCACCCATGAAAAGCAGAATCACACTCAGGATCGGGAAAATACTAGAGGCTCTAACAGCCCCTGCAGAGGAGAGAGGGAGGGCAGGGCAGAAAGAACAACACAGGTGTGAGAGAGAGCAAAGGAAAGGCATGGAAATGGCGCCACAGTGAGGGGACCAGGGCATGTGAGCACGTTTTGTGGGTGGGGGTGAAGGGGACAGACAGAGGGCAATGTGCAGTAGGGGAGTAATTTAAGGAGAGATAGAGGCATTGGGGGACGGAGGGAGGGAGGAAGAGAGAAACGAAGCGTGTCAGAAAAAGAGTGGTCCAAAACAACTCTCCCATGCCCTGGCCACTGCTGCTGCCACGAAGCTGGTGGTTCAGCACGGGGGGGCAGAGGGGGCTGTGGGGCTGGTGACTGAGCTGGGAGCCTGCCTGCATTGTCTGTGCCACTGCACACTATCTTTTCCTCTCTTTTGGGGGAGACTGTGGGCTGGAGGGGGAGCCCAGGCACCATTCAGCTTCTCCTTCTGCGAGGCTCTGCCGCTCAAGCTTGCACTTCAAAGAACAGCAACCCAAATGCTTCCTACAGAGCTGCTCAATCTCGAATCCTCCCAAAAGGGCATGAGCATCTCAAGGAGATTTTTGGGTTTTTTTAGGGCTGAGAATGAGCTGTGGTGCCATGCACTGCTCGGCAGCTGCAGTGAGGACTGAGAAGAAAAAGTCCCAGCCTGTGTGCCGAAACGTGGGGCTTATCCTAGTGATTAAATGACTGGGCTCCTTCCAGAGGGCAGTGATGGGTTTGGATGTGCCAGCTCCCACACACGCACACTCTCCATCGGTCGATATGGGAAGAGCTCAGCCAGCAGAGGGCAATGGGATAGATGCACAGATGCACGTATATGCTCATATGTGCGTGCAAAACATACCCCAAAGCTTCTGGGGGCCCTGACTCGTGTTCACGCAGCGAAAGGCCAAGTCTGTGTGTACGCACACCCACGCACACAGCCACGCACACAGGCACGCACGCACACGCTGCTCGTGGGCGGCTCAGTGGGAGCCAGCGCTCTGCCTGAGTCTGCGGTGCGAATATTCATATTTTTTTTTAACTAGGAAGGCCTTCTCTCCTCCCTTCACAAGAGAAAATAAGCTGTTAAAGTGTGAAATGAAGCCTTGCTTGATAAAGAAAGGTATCAGACGGGCTGGTGCAATTCTGCTTGTGGAGCAAAGATCTGGAAGGGGGGAAGAAAGCTAATCCTTCCTTGCTTGCAAGAATGAACCCAATGAAGCAAATGTAGGACTTTTTCCTAAGTGAGCAGAGACCTCGCTTCAAAGACCCTGTTGGCCTCTGGATCCTGCTAGGCACAAGCAATCAGCTCTTTGAGGGGGGCCTAGCCCACTGCCTGTGAATGGGGAATGCAGAAGGCAGGGAGAAACATCTCTTGCTTGCTTTCCAGCTCTGCCTGGCTGTGTTTCAGGGAACAGGATAACAGTAATAACCATCTTATTAGCTTCTGGAAAACAAGGTGCCATTTGACAATGGGAAGCTTAAATAGCAGGAAGCAAACATCAAGCAGACACCCACTGTTGAGAGTGTTTCTAGGGGGATGCTTGGTCAGTCCTGCAACCTGGTCCTGACTACATCAGTTTTATCTGTGTCTTAATTCTGAAATTCATGTCTGTTGGGAGAACACAAAGCTGCTGACTGACGTGGGAAACTGCATGTGTCATGTGATGGAGAAGGACAGCAGTCTTCCTCAGCCTTTCAGGAGGATCATGCCAGCAAGAGAAGGGGAGGATATCATGCAGTCTTCCTGGCTCCAGAGCCTGTGGCCTAAAGAAAAGGGGCTGGTGGTGTATGCTCCCTAAACTCATCTGTGTCTGCTAGCAAGGAAGCACAGGGATGTTTCTACTCCCTCTCTGATAACAGGCATTTGATTTCAAAAGTGCCTTATGTGGATGGCTGGCAGAAATAATGGCTAAGCCCTTCTAGTCAGGCCATGGGCACTGTCCCATCACTGTCCTGGTCCCCTGGGGCATGAGGGAATTGCCTACTCTGATACTGATAAGGAGCTTCCTAGCTGTTCCTGATGGTACTGCCAGGCATCGCCCCTGCAGAGCACCCAGGGACTCTGGTTTGACAGAAGTGCAGGGAAGAAGCTATTCAGTGGGGTCCCTCTCCAGGCAGGTCTAAGCCAGCAGAAATCCCAGTTCCCTCAGGAATGACCCAAGTAATCCTTTATTGACTTGCCAAATCCCTCTTTGAAAGTGGTTCTTTCTTAAAAAGGGCTCTACCCTGGGGACACTGTCAGGTCCTGACATTGGGCCAATTTTTGTCTTCAGATCTTGTTCCCTCTGAGGGAACAAACCTATCCTTCTTGAGATGTTTGGCTCCTTCCCCCAACTCTTTTTTCTGAAGTGCAATTGATGCTGCAAGCAGCTTCCTTGCTCCCAAGCAGCTCTGCAAAGGCTGGTTTGCCCTCAGAGGCAGCCTGCAAACCTTTGGCATCCCTGTGCCAAACCAGATCAAACCCCTGTCTTCAGCTCTGCTGTTCAGGGGCCATGCAGCAATTAAGAGACCGGTGCTGCAGAAAGGCAGCTGAAAGAAGCAATCTCCCTCGGTTATTTACAATTTACAGTGGATGAAGGGCTGTTTGAGAAACCAAGAGGAAGCAGCATAAGATCTGCCTCTTTTCACATACAAATGAGCCTCATAGATCCTAAATTATCTCTCTCATCCCTGCCGCAGGGCTGGGTCTCCACATCTGGCTTGGAGCACACCCGGATGACAAGGAGCTATTCTGAAAAACTCCCGGTCTTTGGAAGCCTCTGATGATTAACCTTGAAAGGTCAAAAGCACTTATCTCAGATTTCTGTTGGGAGAAGATCTCATGATGTCAAAAGACATTGGGTTTGTGGAGGGAGGGCAGGATAGCAAGGTGGAGACCTAAAAGTAGGAGTGTTCCCTGTTCAGCTGTGCTAAAGGAAGACTAAGCTCCTGCCTCTGGGGTGGGTGGAAATGCTGGCTGGGGAGGGCAACCAGGCATGGTGTGTCTGTCCTGCTGGCCATCTCAGGCTGGACTTGGAGCTCGGGCGAGGTTTCATTACAGACATGCCTTGTGCCTAGGGTTCAGCACCTCTCCTAGAGGCTCTGGGTGAGCACCAGGTCTTTCCTTCAAAGGGCTCTGGCTGTCCTTATTCCTGCTCCCGTCACTAAAACCAGCAAAGATCAGATCTGCAGCCTCCATAGGGAAGCAGTGTTTGGGGAAAGGTGAAGACAGCAATAAGAGCTCCTCAGACAAAATACAGCTAATTTCTTAAGTCTGGTGCCACTGGAGTATCAGATCAGGAAATATAAACTTCCTCTGCTTTAGGAAGACATGCACACTCACACAGCCACACACACACACACACACACACACACACACACACCCCCAGCTAGGCCAGTCTGACCTTAGGCCCAGTCAGCAGCTTTTCAGTGGATTTGAATAAAGACTCTGATTTTATACCACAATTAATTGCTAGTTAAAAAAATGCCGTTGGTTGTTACTATGAGTTTGAATTTGCACTGTCTAATGGGCAGGGCCCCTGGGAGGTGAGTGTGGAGTCATTTTTAGGGGGTGACAAAGCTCTGGGGTTTCCACCGAGCCTAACAGGTCGCAGTGTCTCCACCGCCCTGCATTCAGAAAACAGGCGGCGCCCGACGCTCGCACCTATGAGCCATTGCAGAAAGAGCCTGCGGACTTACGGAGGAAATATTCTGCTGTATCGGCTTCATAATCTGCATCCTCAGGGAAGTGATCGATTTGCTTACACAGACCTTTAAAATTCCCTAGGGAACAAGAGAAAAAAAAGAACAAATGAGAACACCAAAACCTGCCTTGCAGGAACAGCTGCCCTCTGCGTCACCTTTTGTGCCGCCTGCCTTCCTCCCAAGGCAGCATGCCCACTCGTGTGTGCATGCCCGGGAAAAGCCCGGGGCCTCTCCTTGCACGCTCGCACACGTATCTCCCTCGTATTTGCACAGGAATGTGGGGTTTGCAATGTCGGGATCCGGCCTCACACCCCCCCAGCCCGGCACGCCTCACTCCGCAGAGGAGAGCACCGCAAGCTCCGTGACTCCTGCCGCAGCCGGGCGGGAGAGCACTGCCCGCCTCTGAGGGAGGCGGGATGGCAACGGCAGCCAGATCCTGGGCGAAGTACAGGTGTCAGGGTCCCCTCCCGCAGCATCCACAGGCGTAACTGTGAGTTACATCATCAGACCTCAGTGTTTCCCCTGGCGTGGCCTCGGTGGATCCCAGCGGTGAGGGGATCAGGGCAGGATGATTAGGTGTGTCTTGCAAAAGTATTTGTTTCTCTCAGCTGTGAATTTGCTGCCCTCTCATTCCGTGGGCAGGATACATCCCTTTGTTCTGGCTCGGTGGGAGAACAAAAGCCCTTAATCTACTTTCTCCATATGACTGTTTGTTTTTTGCATACCTTTGTCAGGCCTCCTCTTGTGTTCTCTCATAGACTGAGGCTACAAGAAGCTCAGTGCAAATGTGTGTATACAGTTTGACAGCAAAACACCCTTGTGCTGGGGGAGCAAAATCTCCCACCGTAAGTGAGGGAAGCTGGGCTGGACACAGGTCCATCAGGCTGGTGTATGTACAGGGCCTTCTACTAGTTCCAGTCGTGGGGCACCCATTTTCACACACTCCATGACCAACAAGGCCATCCCAGCAGGGAGCCAGTGACATCTTCCAAGTCTTTTGTTAGCTGGGACCTCTACCAGACTCTTATTTTCATCACTCATGTCTCCTCTTGTCATCAGGAATACCACTCCGGAGAGGTGCTCCTCAAGCCACATCATAATTTTCACTGATTAATTAGTATCTCAAATGATCGGGTTGTCCATTCTTGTACAGGGTTGACCATGTGAAAGACAATTTCATTATATCTCCTGGGGTTCCCACAAATTTTTTCTCCTACCCTCCATTCCATTTCCCTCTGGACACTTGCACTGACTGGCAATTAACACAGAACTGATGGACATAGTCTGTCCAGAAGGGAGAAATGCATTGTCTGCATGAGGTGTGTGGGTAGGCATGGTGATCCTGTGGGCCTCCTCACCAGAAGTCAACCAACAGAGGGGCTCAGGCTCACTGATCCCTCAGCAGAAGCATTTGGAGCCCATGTCTGTAGAGTGACAAATGCTGTGGCAACCTGGGTAAGCCTCCTGCCGCCTTGACCCTGAGCCCAGCTTCTGGACCAGCGGGCTGTGCAGGGCAAGGGGAAAATGAAGCCACAACACTTGAGGTTGTTGCCTCTGGGAAGAGCAATAGAGCTCTTCCAGACCAACCCTACCCAGGCTGAGACCTGCAATCACCATGTCAGGTCCCCAAGTCATGTCTTGGAAGGGCTGTTCTAGATGAATTTGAATGATCTTTCAGATATTTGTGAACAGATGGAAGAAGGACCAAGCTCAAAGGATTCTGCCTGAGTTTCTTCTTGAGGCCAAGCCTTGGTGGATTAATGTTTGGGATGCTTTGGGTGGCAGTCCTGAGTAAATAGCTGAGTAAATGGAAGGCAGGTAGGTGGGTTCCTTTAGGTGAACCCCCAAGTCTGGCTTCCTCTGCATCCCCCAAGTTTGGCTTATGTCTGATGCCTCCAAGGCACCTATTGCATTTAGCTACTCATTCAAAGAGCTTGCATGAAGAGACTAGAGACAGCAGAGAGGTGTGCGTGTGTGCATTAAGAGGTAAGTAATAGAAGAAGAAAGTAGGAACAAAGCCTCTCTGTGTAGCTCTGACATACTATCCCCACACTGAAACTGTGGGTTATGAAAGGTTATTAATCACCCATCCCCAATCCAGTTACCTCGTTCAAAAAGTGTCTGCTTCTCAGCCATGGCTTTTCTGGAAGGAAAGCTTCATAGCCAAGTAAATTGGCTTGGCACACTTCCACCCTGCTACTTGCCCACTAAAATCCCTCTGAGGCAGGCAGATACAGCATGAAGGGGGTCCTTTCCCTTGCTTGCCCCTGACTGCCTGGGGCCATCTGCCTGTGACAGATGAGCAGCTCCTCATCCTGGTCCTTTGGCTGCTGTCACTGCTGTACAGTGCATGTGAACACTGGCACACTCCGGTGCACTGGGGAGGTCTCCAGCTTCAGATTTCAGTTCCTTGCCCAGCCGATCCTGAACGCTGAGTTCCTCCTGCCCGTACATGCTGGGGGACCAGGCAGAACCTGCATACACTTCCCAGGTGATATTCCTGGCACACAGCCAGAACCTCCCGGTTGGAATCAGCCAGGGAGGGAAGACGCACTTCATCTGGAAACCCCCTCACTGTGTGACATCCTTTCCCTGCTTCCTTTTTTCTCCCTCTCCCCCGCTCTGTTTCTTGCTGAATTTGAGACTGATTAATTCCTATGTAAAGAATTGAGCTGCTTGGGGAAGATGCTGCATCTGGTGCAGGCTGTCTTTTATATGGACTTGCGTGGGATAGCTGGTTAGAGGTTCAGCCGCTTAGGCAGGCTGAGGGGACATGCAGGCTCTTTGAAAATCTGCTTCTGGTGCTCAGTGTCCCAAAGGCTTTGCTGACCTGGCTCAGCAGGGTGCTTGGCCGTTGGAGTGTCGAGCCTTGGCTTGCTTAAAATGCTGTGACATTGTGGAGCTGCCCTTCTCCACAGGCTGATGTAGTGTGCCAGGTTGATTCCCCTCCCTGGATCAACCCTTCTGAGATTCATGAGGGCAGTGTTGGTCCCACTTTAGCCCCTGCTTTGTCTGTGCTCAGCACAGAGTGCTGTGGGTTTGGATGCTGACTGTTTGCCTGTGCTACCACACCCTCTCCTCCAATGCCTCCCAGCTCCTCTGGGCGATGGATGGGGAAAGGATGCAGAATTTAGGTCATTAATGCGCTAACTGGGAATATAAGAGAACAAGATTCCGTTTTCACTCTGCCACAGGCGTGCTGTTAAAACCACTTCTCTCTGCCTCAGAGTCCCACCCTGTAAAATGGGGGTGACAGCACTCCTCTGCCTGGTGCCGTACAGGGACGTGTTAAACAGGGCATGGTGTGGGTGTGCTGGTGCCAGTGGCTCTGAAAGTGCATGGAGTAGGTGAGTGATGGATGGCAGCGGTTCAGAAACCCGCTTGGTGTGGGGAAGGCCTTGGTGTCACTTCTTGTGCCAAGGTCATTCAGCAATTCTCTGATGGACATCTGTGGCCTGCTGAGATGGTACAGCAGCTTCCCTGGCACGTGTGCTGGTGGAAGCACGGAGGGGGGATGGAGCAGCTCAGCAGTGCTGCTGAGGTCTGACACAACAGCCTTTTCTTGTGCTGCACGTGTGGTCTGCGGAGCCAGGGATGGTGAGAGCCGTGTGCCACCCTATAGTTAATACTCCTGAACACCTGAGCAAGATCCAGTCATTATGTGGGAGGGCATGTAGGGCTCTGAGAACCTCCCCAAGGAAGTAAGAGCAACATCTCCTCTCTACTTAAGTCCCTTTTCCCTTCCCATTCTTCCCAACTCATGGTATTTCATGCTGTGAACCTTGAAACAGGGCATGCGTCTCTGTCTTCTCCCATACGCCTCTCTCAGAAACTTAAACCACATGCTTCCACCTCCTCCCTGTAGCTCTCCCAGTGCAGTTTGGGCTCTCCTCTCATCCTTGCTCATGTTCAACCATCAGATCTTTATCCTGTTTCTCAGTCCCTCTCACTCATGACAGCCACCTCCCTCTCTCTGGCATATCAGTGTGGGCATCCTCTGAACAGCCTGCTTTGGGGTGTGCAGGCTGCAAAGAAGGCGAGGATGAGCATCAGCCTGTCTCAGAACAGGAAGGCTGTGGATGCCCAGGTCCATGGAAAAGCAAAGAGCAGTCCCCACATCCCTTTTGTATTACTGGGAGTCATTAGGCAAGATCACCACTGTTTGCTTGTTACCCGCCCAAACTTTGGAAAATGCAGTTTAGAAGAGCCAGGACTGGTGCAGTAGGCACCCCTCCAGTGCCTGGCCAAGGACAGAAGTTGCCCAGTTGGGTCATTAGGAGCAGAGACAATCTCTCATACTGCTAAGAGGGACTAAATGTCTAAGATGCATGAAATTCAATGTCAACTGTGCGTTCATCTCTGAGAGAGACCTCCCCCAGTGTGGCAGGATCATTGTTTGGGTATAAGCTGTCTATCCAGGACAGCTGGCAGCTGCCAGCCCTACTGCAGCAATACTCAGACTGAGCTACCCACGATGAGAACCCGGCTCAGTATTGTTGGTGATACAGTTTATTTTTGTGCCACTTTGTGCAGCCCTGTCTCTTTCAGAAGTCTTGCTTGCCTGCAGAGTGCAATCCATTGCAAAATAGTAAGTTCCAAAGAATGAAAAGCTACTCCCTTCCTGCAAGGTAGGAACACTTTTAAATGGTCAGGACCATACATCTGAAAACTGTGAGCCAGAGGCAGGGGAAAAGACATCCAAAAGGAGAGAAGCAGACAAAGGGGGATGAGAACAGAAAGACCTGTTTTCCCAGAATGATTTATGGTATTTCCATTTATGGAGAAAAGCAATCCACTGAAAGCTTTCCTTCAGTCTCACTCTCTAATTTAGCAGAGGTTTTGGCATGATGGCTTCTTAAGAAATAAATAAAGGGGGTTGGCTATAGCTGTTGTCTCTAAAAGCTGAGAAAGATGGCTTGGTGTTGGCCAAGGATTCAGTATCACTTTGCATCACAAGCTCTCTGTATCATTTTAGGCAAGCCACTTACCCATCCCTCTTCTTTCACTCAAAATGGGAATAATGGTATTTCCCTGCCTCAGGAGAGTAGGCTGAGGATATTTGCATTAAAAATATGAAAGTGATCAGACACTGGATCATTTGGGCCAGATAATTCTTCCCACCATCTAGTTCAAATGTAACATGCTCATTTTTGATATGAGCTTCTGTGCATGAAGGCTGTGCACACATGACAGTTCTCGGGAGCTCTCACTTGTGCTGCCTGCCCTCGGAGTAAACTTTGGTGCAGATTAAACTGTCTGCTATCTGCCCATGAAAGAGATACGAGAAATGGCACACGAAGAGCAGGTAGTCAGACACAAACACCAACATTTCTGCTCCAGGATTCTGTTTCTGAGCAGTGGCCCTTTGGTACCAGGTGGTGAAGTGAGGCTCAGAGCCAGCCTCTGGGCTACAAAGACAAATTCCACAGCTACATGGCTAACTGCTGGCATGCCTTTCTTACACACAAAAGGTTTCCAAACCAGGAGAGGAGGTCTGCCATCCCTGTCAAAAATTGACACTGGTGACACTGAGTTGTTAATGCCCAACCTGACATGACTGCAAGAGGAAGGAGTGAGGTTTCATGAAGTGACAAAGAGTACAGGAAAAGCCTTTTGAAGGCATTTTGATTGCTCTCCTCCCTTCCAAGAATGAAGCACTTGAGAGCACACATAATTTTGGGGGATTTGGAGCTGATGAAAAGCGTGGTGGCAGGGAGCACAGACAGTGCTTGTGGACATCTGCTTTTACCCACCTGTGCTGACACTCTTGAAAGAAAGACTGGCCCTTCAAAAGGGCTCATTATCACTCTCTGGGAATCTCTCCATAGATAGCACCTTACAAAAATTAGGCCATCTTTTCACCTGCCTCAGTACGCAGGTTACAGGGTGTAGGGTTAAACCAGCAAATAGGGCACAAGGGATGGTCATTCTGGGGCTGGAGCAGGTGCTGCTCTTGCAGCTCTGACCCTGCACAGTGACAAGGCGTGCTGTACTAGGGTAATACCTTTTGACCCAGCTGGGTGATTTTAAGATTAAAGAGTGCTGAGTTGTCATTAGGGACAAAGGGATTTTCCACTACAAGGTGAAGGTCAGTGGGGCAGTTAAATGTGGTCTGCGGAATAGAGTAGAGCTTGGGACAATAGCAGAGATTCCATGGGAACTACAAGCCATCAAAAATCTTGCCACCTTTCTGTCCAAATGCAATGCACCTGCTTTGATGTGGTCTTCTGCAATGCAAACACGCAGCAACGCACATGTTAAAAATCCCAAACATAACCCTAGCAACATAACCAGTACGTTGCATACATAATTCTCTCCCTGGGGAGAGGATAAAAGAACAAACCACATGTGACTGATATCAAGCTCCATCACTTAATGTGCCACTGGAATTCATTCAGATATTGTGCTGAAGAAGCCTGTAAAAGAACCGGTGCAAAATAGAAATTGATCTTATAGTTATGAAAGAATATCTGCCCCTGCCTACGAGGTAGAACCATTATACCAGCTCTCCTCACCTTATTATTAATAATCATGTTTATTACAGCTGTTGCCAAGGATCAGATGATAAAGAGAGGTGCAGTAAAAATGTTACAAACACTGTCTTAGAGACCACTTGATGAGCATGGAGGAAGAGGTGTATCACAGCACATTAGCAATGACCAAAGCGACAGCAGTAAAATGGCCTGACCATACTGGTTCTGGGGAGATTAATTTATTCAGGAGATGGCTGATAAATAGGAAAAGAAATGCAGACATCGATGGGAGAAATAAGTGGGAGAAGCCAGTATGGGGTAGCATTGAGGAGATGATGAGGTGGAAGGAGAGGGGTATAGAGAGCTGCCAGGGAGCACCAGGGAGATTAGTCCCATTCAAACCAATATCAGGCTCCTTTTTCAACTCTTCTCCTCACTTACTCTCTGCAGCCATCCCTGACAATCACCTGACAAAGGAGATGGGGCTAATGACAGAAGGATTATAGAATCATTTAAGTTGGAAAAGAAGTCTAAGATCATCAAATCCATCCTTTGACTGATCACCATCGTGCCAACTTAACCAATGCACTAAGTGCCATGTCCAGTTGTTTCGTGGACTCTTCCAAGGATGGTGACTCCATCACTTCCCTGAGCAGCCCTTTCCAATGCTTAACCCTCTCTCAGTGCAATGACCACCCATGTGCTGCTGGAGGTGACTCATCCCTCCTGTAGAGCCTCAGTGGTGTGGGAGTGTAGGAGAGCCCATCCCACCCTGGTGTTGCGGGCATGGTGCTTTGCAGAGCTCTGCCGCGGCACCCAAGGGTGCCCACGTTGTGCTAGGGCTGGACTCTGCACTGCTGTCAGCCTGGAACCGCTTTGCATTTTTTCTTGGAGGTGGCAGCCCCCCCTCCTTCTCATCCTGCTCAATGCTGCTGCTGCTGCGTGCTGCTAAGTAGCCCATAGACTCTGCCTCAGAGCTGGCTACAGCTATTCCATGTATGTGGGCGGAGATGCAGTGGTAGCAAAACCTATTATTAAGATTATATGAAGATTTCCATTTATAAACACCCTCTTTTTACAGGGTTGTAACTTTCAAAAATATCTTCGCTGTGGCTTGAAATTTCCCGTGCTTTATCACAGGCAGAGAAGTGAGATTGGCTGGGAAAATTGGGCAAAGGCTCTTGAATGCATTTTGCTGCAAACACAAATCCAGCATGTTTGAGCTTTACAAACTGAAACATTGCGTGTGGCTGGATTTCAGGGACTGCTAGACATCTGTCCAAGTCACAGATGAAAAATCTCAACAGAGCAATAATAAAAGTCATTCAAAAAATCCTTTTTTTGCAGACATTCAGTACAAACATCTCCCACGGTAAACAAATGCCTCTGTTTTCTAGACTTCACCAGAATCAAACCTGGACCGAATTTCTTCTGAAAATAGTACTTAACATAAAAATGTGTCAGGCTCATCTAAATCATTGAAAGCTGTGGATAACTGTGCTCCTCCTAATGTTTTATTTCTCACATTTTTCTCCTGCACTGACATTGCAAATAATTTTATATATACGTACGTAACAAATGCATGATTTCATTTATATGCCAATTAAATAATTTGTTTTTTATAATGATATTTGCCTGTGTGATTCAGTGAATGAGTAAAGCATGAACAATATCTCTGGTTCCTCAGCAGAAAGACAGAAACTATTTCTACTGTTGCTACAGTGACTAGTGTCACTCTAGGAATGAAAAATATATGAACTTTCTGGCTTACAAGCCCTGTACCAGTTTTCAAGGTATATTAGCTGAGTTAGTAGAAATGCCTATGCCTTGCACGAAGAGACAGAACTAGGGAATGAGCAAATAGAATTGAGAATAGGGAACCAGACAGAACTAGCTGGGAACCAGAAATAGAATTGAGAAGAGGGCTTATGTGGTTGCGCTCAGATGTGGTAGCATGATGTTGGGTTTCAAATTTGAAGAACATAACTTAAGTGCTGGACCTGCTGTGGTGGAGGATGGAGAAAGAAAGGCAGAAGTTGATCAGGACATGGAGAAAAGTCCAAGCAAAACAGGAAGGGCAAGTGAAAGAAATCAAGAAATTACAGATGATTAAAAAAAAAAAATCTATCAATTTGTAGCAAAACCATTTATATGTGTGTGTGTGTGTAATGAGTCAAATGTGACACTACAACTGTGAACTGAGTGACAGGAAGGGTGATGCAATTTTCTGCAGTGAGAGAGAAGTGATGTGCATAAGGTGTGGGAGGAGACGAGATGCTCCATTGCTACCACAGGCAATCCCAATCCACAGCTGCACATCCAGATGTGAGAGGAAGGAAGCCACTAATGTAAGCCTGGATGGAAAGGGGTGAATGGGATGGAGGAAATATTTAAAAGCTTGTTCTTCTGTTTTCTTTTTCTTTTCTTTTTCCTTATTGTTTCACGGCAACAATATTGTAACTAGGACAGTTTTTGCATATAGGGTTACAACATCAAACTCTCAGAAATCAGAGCATGTAAACAACGTTCTAACTGGATGAGGGCATAAGGACTGAACTGTCTCAAATTTGGACTCAAAGACCCAGAGCTGAAATGGATTAATCTTTCCCCAGAAGGAGGTAGAGGAAAAACACAGGCTAGAAAATTTCTGATTTAGTTCATCCTGTTGTGTTGCATTTTTCTGCTCAGATGTAACTGTTTTGCTGAACTATGAGTGTGTATCAAAGGACAGAGCCAGGCTCACCTTGTACAGTAGGTCATGTTTTGGATCAGTGATGAGACTGTAACTCTAGTGGTCACTGGAAGTAACTACATAGACATGGATTTAATAGGCAAGAAAAAAAAGGCAAACCAGCCCTCATTCCCTGGTGAGAAGTGTCCTGCACAGCCTGGGATGAGCCACAAGCTGTGCATGCCTTGGTACAGCTATGAGCTGAGCCCCTAACTCAGCAGGAACCAGGGCTTGGCTATTCCCAAACTCCAAATCTTGAATCTTGCAATTGTAATGCTGTGTTCACAAGGCTTTTTGAATGCAATTTCCTTAGTCATTTTTAAATTATGAAGGAGGAGAAAAGGCACTTCAAATCTTTCATCTCCAACACCACATTGCAGTTGTCTGTGACATATCCAGCTGGATCTATAGGGAGATGCTGTCCTCAGTTAAACTGGTGTAAATCTAGTGTGACTCTAAGCTGCTCCTTCAGCAGTTAGGGCCACAACCAAGAGAGGAATTAGGCTCGCAGCTGTTAATTAGCTTATGAAGTATGTGGTGCGCTTTAGGGTCCTTCAGGATGCAAAGCACTATATAGAAATTATTATTAGTTATTAATAACAAAAATACCCAAGAACCCTAGGGAAATAATCCAAAGAATGGAACAAGTCAATGACAGAGGCAGCTTTTAATCCATGCTCCCTCTTCTGCGCCACTTAAGCTCTCCTCCCCCTTCCCCTCCGAGGCTCAGACACATGGAGGAAGGGAGAGCCCACCATCACACGTGTTTAGCAATTTGGCAGTCTCAGCGAGTCTCCTGTGTTCTCCCACACAGCATCATCAGCCTGCAGTAGGAACTGTGAAATCTGTAGCAGAATTGACACCCAGCAGTAGAAATTTTGGGGAATAACAGTGTGTGGGAATTCCTCAGCTTGCCTCTCATGGAAAATTGCAACCCTGCCCAGTGGTCTTCAGGGCTTTTCAGTTCATTGCCCTCCCTTCCTCTGGGAAAACGACTGAGAAGGTAGGCACTGCTTGCTTTCTGTAAAGGTCCCTAGATGGGAGCTGGGGGTTCGTTTGCTGTTGCCTGAGTTAGAGTGAGTGGCTCCACTGGAAATTCACATCCTGTTTTGACCGTTCCAGCCCAGGAGATGAGTGTCAAGTTTATTTCAGGTGAGGAAGTAGAACAAGGGAAGGGCCGGACTTTCTCTAGTACTTTTTTACCCCAGGGAACCCAAAGCCCTTCATGCAACACTGGCAGAGGTCCCCCAGCGTGGTGGCTCTGCAGATGAGTGTGGCAGCCATTATGTGCTCACTGAGCGTGCACACACTTGCCCTTGGAGAGTGGAGGCAGCTTTGCCCAGGCAGGGAATACTGGTTATCCCTTAGTCTGTTCAGGAAGTGTGCTGGGATTTTTGCTATCCCTTCAGACAGCCCACCAGAGATGGCCAGGAGGGAACTGGGTGTAGGATTTCCTTGGCAGAAAGCCCTGCTGACTGCAGAGCTTCAGGTTGAGCTGCAACGTGCAGGGCCGTGCACTCACGGAGCTTTTCTGCCCTGTATCCTTTATGCCCTGGAACGCACCACCTACAAATTAGAAAATGAAAGCCCTGAGGAAGAGGTCAGGACTTTCCAATTTTGCAATTTCCTCTGGCAGTCACTACATCTCACCCTCCAGCACGGGTGTTTTGGGAGAAGCGCGACCCAGAACAGACACCCTGCTGTGCTCTGGGGAACACGCTGGAACGAAGGGAATGTGACTGTGCTGAAGCTCTTCAGGGTGTTCACTCCTGGTGAATCCAGTCCTGACCTGAGCATCACTCACAAAACTATCCAAAGCCTCCCAGATGTTCCTAAATCAATAAGGAAAAAGAAACATGAGGGAAAACAGGGCAGGAAGAGCAGAGGACTGATCTGATGTATAGCAAGCCCCTTCCTAAGCTGAGGAGGAAGCCACTGGTCCTGAGCTAGCCACTTGCAGAAAGGGTTAGTCATTGTCAAGTCCCTGACTTGACAATGTCTTCAGGTTGGGGACAGCCTCCATTGCAGTCCCTTCCCAACCAGCCTGAATGCTGAATCCAAACATGGCTTAATATTGTTTCTTGCATTTCTCAGCTATGCTAGGATTTGGGATTTGAAGAGTTGTGTGGATCGCATGTATGGGTTCCAAAACCTTTTAGGCTCATACCTCGCTGTACTCATTTAGGTGCAATTGCTGGCAAGGCAAATATCCAGTGTAACAACCAGACTGGTCTTTGAAAGTTGCAGGAAGCATTGTCCTCTGCGCTGAAAGAGCCAGGACACAGAGTTTGCTTTGTTACGCACATTATGCTTATTTTTCGCTTGGGTCACTAGAGTTCAAAAAATGTTGGTAAACACAGCTTATATCCCATGGGGCCACGCAGGGTGGCTGTGAGTCTGATCAAATTGCTTTAGCAGAGCTATGCCAAGGCTCCCAATGTCTCCAAACAAGCTACTGCTGTTCTAACTTGCTGCTTTACTCATAATCCACATCAAACACTGGGTGTTAAAGTAGATATTGCACAGATTTGATTTTAGGTCCCTTACTATGCAGCTGAGCAAAAAACAAATGCCAAGCCTTGCAAGTGTTGTTAGCTTTTAGAGGCTGCTATTAGAACCTTAATAATTTTATTATTATTATTTCCTCAGGGTTGCGGGTACCCCAGTGATTTACAAGAAAACAAAGTGATTTGGCCCTCTCCTGAAGCTCTTACAACAAAAGGTAGACTTAAGCACAGCACTGAGCTTATTTAAAAAGCAAACAGTGCCAGCAGGGAATTTGGAAAATGGAGGTTTATAGCAGCACAGGATCATGAGACATTTACGATTGCGTGCACGTGTATATCCTGTTAGTTTATGCTGGCTTTTAAAAAGAAAACCATAGAGGGGAAAGGTGTGCTAGATTTAGGGATGATGCCTGCAAGAAAAACGAGCGGAGGTCAGCAAGGGAAGGATAATTTGGAAAGGAGAGGCTGAAGGAAAGGCTGCAAAGGAGGAGTGTGAGTCTACCTGTGGCACAGCCAGAGAAGGCATACAGGGAGCAGGTACTGCTCAGTCATAATAACCCTTTTGAAGCTTGACTGCAAGTCGTGCTGCTCCACCAATATTTTTTCATCCACTGAGCACACTAATTTATTACAGAAGAGTCTGTAGGTGTGAGCTATGTGCTAAGGCTAATCTCTGAAGCATTTGCAGCTACTCTACACGTAACATTACTCTTGCGTCCCAGGGAGGAAGCTATTCATAATGGAATAAAATTTACTCACAATACTAGACTGGGGAATATTATTTCTAATGTAATCTGGTCCAGTTACACTCAGTTAGAAACCTGAAAGGCCGTTTCAAGGTTTTGAATCATGTCCAAGCAGGTACCAAGCCGCCTTCTATGTCCTGTATTGTACTACCTGGAGACATATCCATCAGAGCTTCTTGTACCAAATTGTACCTCTGTACTCCCCACCTACACCACACATGGAACAACATAGGTCTCAGAACTGAAACTTCCCTGCGTTGAAGTCTTTAACACGAGGACTTGTCTCCCAAGACCGCCAAAACCCAAATCCCTTTCATATTTGCCCACTTTTCCTTGGAAAATGTTATCAGTTCTCCACTGAAATCACTGGAATCGTCTGAAGTACCAGCCCCTTTCTCAGTTTCAAATTTACTGCTATAGCTGCACCAGTCTGTAAAGTAACAACAAAAGTTGTGCTGCATCTTAGATCTTAACCTCATTCTCTTACCTTTGAACTCAGTTGCCAGACAAGAAAAGTGCCAAGATCAAAGAACAGCAGCATCTCAGTCTCACTGTGTGTTTGTCTCTCCACGAGTAAATCCCCCCCTTCTTTTTTTGTCTGTGCCCCAGCCACTGCTGAAAATCTTTCTTTCTTGAAGTTGGTCAGCATTTTTCAATGAAAATTTCTCAGAGGGGTGCAGGGACTTTGACCTGGTCACCTGAATCCCAGGGGAATAAAGTGAATACCTGAACTATTGGCTTACCGACAATTTCAATGCATCTAGCTTATGGTTTTAGTTTTAAAAAAAAAA
>WAAE01006934.1:0-37591 GCA_013400495.1 Nicator chloris
TTAAGCTGCACCAAGGGAAAAAGAGGTCGGATATTGGGAAAAAGAGGTCGGATATTAAGAAAAAGTTTTTTACAGAAAGGGTGATAAAATACTGGAATGGTCTGCCCTGGGAGGTGGTGGAGTCACCATCCCTGGATGTGTTTAAAAAATACTGGATGTGGCATTCGGTGCCATGTTAGGCCTGGGTTGGACTCGATGATCTTGAAGGTCTCTTCCAACTTGATGATTCTGTGATTCTGTGATTCTGTGTAAAAGTATCTGTGGCTGATGTGATCTTAAAGAGGATAAATCACAAAATCTTGTTTCAATAAATCTTGGTCCTTAGAATAAAATCATATCTAAAAAAAAATCAATCCTATTTGTAAGCCTAAGGGACATGAATGGAAACCCTCATATTCCCTGCCACATTAAAAACCAGATACATTTAAAATTTACTTTCATATACAATCCTTTAACAGAACTGAAAATTGTACCCACTGATATTTGTAAAAATTAACTATCTAACAAATCTAATTCTCCCCAGCAATTTACTTAGAGACCAGAAAATGCTTTAGATTTACCAAACTCATTGAACAGGTGATAGTTGCTAGATTTTTTTAGCCTTCTGAAAGCATCATGCTATGTGGTAATACCAAAATTTGTCCTAAGGTCTTAGTTCAGATCTCAGGGTGATGATTGCCATTCAAACTAAAATAAACCTGTAAATATGTACCTAATGTCCCCCATCTTTGAAGTGTTCCTGAGTAATATTCAAGTGACTTTTCATTAATATTTTAAATATTTTTCTGTTCCCATATTTGGTAATATTTAAATTTTAACTAACATTCGTGGAATATTAATTTAAGAATAATTAAGTGTCCAAACACCTAATAAGATTCATCAGGGCAGGTGGGAATTATGTGAGAAAAAGAGTTCACTTAAAGTAGAATTCCTCCGATTTAAGTCAATCTTATAAAGAATCTGGGGAAAACTTCAGTAGCCTTGTTCAAGTAAAGATTTAATTGAACTTTCTAGATCTATTAGATATAACAGGACATTACTGGTGTAGTACAAATATTTAACTTAAGTCACCCACTGGGATACCTTGTAATTTGATCATTAATCCTAATTGCACAAACCATTAACTATAACAATAAAATAAATAGAAGAGGAGAAAAGGACACATTTTGGGGAACGTTAGGGATAGAGAGTTGCATTATAAATTTGGAGCATTAATAAATGTCTTTGAAGAGAGAAAGTGAAAATATTTCCAAGTCTTAGTATTTGGAGGCAATTAATCTAGTTCTAATTCCTTATCAGTTCTGCAGCAGAACAATTTTTCTGTCTCTTAATCAAATAACAATGGTGCAACTATTGAATGGCACTTTACAGTATTTGAAAGTAAGTAATGTTCAAAAAAAAATCAGTGAAAAAGGAGGAAGAGTTGAAAAATAGCCACATCTGTACCAAACTGATGATATTTTTTGACAAGGCACAGTAATACTTCCAGTATTGTTTTTTCCATTTGTATAGTACGTGGTCAGTGGAGAAGACACAGAATATTTATTTCTTCAAGCACAGAGAAAAACTGTTACATTTCCTGTAAAATTGCTTTGCTGAGATCACTGAGAATAAATATACCCTGCACATTTTCCACTCAAAATTATAATTTTCTCTTTTTATTTACATGTACTTATGAAAAAATACTGCAGTTCATTATACCAGTTTTAGCTGTGATAGTTAACTTTCTCCACAGCAGCTTGCACGTGGATAGGTTTTGGACCTGTGATGAAAACAGCCTTGATTATAGAAGGGAATTTTAGCTGTTGTTGAGCAGTGCTTACACAGAAGCAAGGCCTTTTCTGTCTCTTATGCTGCCCAGCCATAGAATTTGGGAAGGGGCATAGCTGGGACAGCTGACCCCAACTGATCAAAGGGATATACCAGATCATATGGCCTCGTGATCAGCACATAGAGCTGGGGAAGGAGAAGACACACATTTGGAATGATGACATTTGTCTTCCAAAGTCACCATTATGCACGACGGAGTCTTACTTTCCTGGGAATGTCAGAGCATTTGCCTGCCCATGAGGAGAAGTGAATTAATTCCTCTTTTCCTTTGCTTGCATTGGCAGTTTTTGCTTTACCTAGGCTATCTCTGTCTCAACCCTTGGGACTTCTCACTTTTGCCCTTCCAGTTCTGTCCACCATCCCACCAGGGGGAAGTGAGCAAGTGGCTGTGTGAAGCTGAGTTACCTACTGAGACAAAACCTTAATAAATTGTAATTTGTAACAATGAAACTTGGCTCTGAAAGAATTTTTCTTTTAAAATGAGATTTTCTTAGTTCTTCCAAATGTGAAATTTTGAATCAGACATTATCAAAATATTTGGTTTTAAAAATAAAATCTAAAACATCAATCTCAACCTTTGGCACAGTGAAAAATTGCAGACTAACATGGAAATCAAGCACAGAAGCTCAAAGAAACTATGTAGCAGCCTCAGAGACTGGTTGGATGGTGAGTGGTCAGTGCTTTAAGAAAACTACAAAATGGATGCTCACTGACCATTTCAACAATTTTTAAGTGTGGCTATTTTGATATCAAGTCCAAGATTTTTCTTTCCTCCTGTGTATGAAAATTCATTATTTGAAGACAGTCCATGTAGAATCATCTGCACTGTGTCTTAATCTGACAAAAGCTGAATCTTCCTGAGTCACTTTTAAATCCTTTCAACAAGAAAAGAGGCACAAGTACACAGAAGATGCTGTTTCCAGCAGAGCCTGTTTGGGAGCTTCACCCATCATAGACCTTAACTCCTGGTTGGAATCCATATGCACGAGGCATGCTTGAAACTCAAGACACAAGCTAATGGGTAAGAGTCACTATTCTATAAAATTATTTGGGAGGAGGGTAGGTGTATTTTTTTATTTGAGTCATAAGTGTAACACCTGGTTATTTGAAATTAACTACCCCATCTTTTGTGTGAATTGTTGGAAAGCCATTGTGGGATTGACATAGAATTAAGAATGACCTCTACTATGAAAGAGAAAAATGAGACAACTTTACAGAAACAGTGAAAGAAGAATCTCATATACCTTGGGTATGCCAGTGTTCACACTGGATAAAGAAATAGGCAGTTTGCTCATGATTTCAGTTAATTCACATTCAGCTTATCACCCACTCATCTTAAAAGCATTAAGAATTGAAAGTCTCTGGCAACAGGATGGAAAATTGCACTAACTCCAGAGACCGAGTTTTGCAACTCTGAGGAAGATAAGGAAATTGAGATAGCTCCAACTCTACTTCAATAGGGACCCATATTCATACAAGTAGAGTATATTCACTATGATTTAGGCATCAGTCCTCAGCTCTTAATCTGTGACTGCTCATCATCATCTACTGTAAGGCAAAGGTGGTAAATTAAGACCTTTATTTTGCTGATCATGATCCTCTTTACTTCCTGCATGTCCAGCATTTTGTAGGTAAACTTGTATTGAAATTCACATTCTGTGGCACCTATTAACTCTTCAGCTGTTAAAATAACAATAATAATTTTAAAAAATTATCACCTCTTTCCTCAAGAGACTTTTAGTTTAGAAAAGTTTAGCTTTTTCACTAGCATGTATAAAAACATAACCTTACACAAGTGCTTCAAGAGTAAGATAAGTTCAGGGTACAAAAATTAGGTTAATTAAAATACACAAATTTATGCCTGCACTGCTCATTTCATTCACTGAAACCTAATTTACCCAACAGATGGATAAATGTCTGCAGGTCATAAACCTAATGGCATTCTAGTAAAATCCAACATAAAGTTCTTTTTTCTTGAAGCATAAAGCAACTTGACACAAACAAAAATACACAGCAAAACCCCCTTAGTTATTTCACAGTTTCATATCTCACACCCAAAAGTACAACTCAGTACTTTATGATTTGCTTTCTTAGAGGATCAAATCACTATTTTATGAAATACTTCTGTCTGAGTATTTGTGTCTACTCTTTCTTTCTTTTCTTCATTTGCTTTCTTACACACTTATTTAATAAAACGGAGGCTCATTCAGAATTTGAAGGAAAGGCTGGCTTTCCAGCTGAAAAAAGTGAGTTGACACTTAGCAAATTCAGGTTGGATGTATTACAGATAGAGATTATACATATAAGAAATCTTATAAGGTTTCAGAAATGAAGTGTCAGGAACAAATATATGTGTAACTAAAAATTTTCTGGACCCTTATGCTCCTTTTTTATTTTATTTTGTCATGATTCAAATCTCAGGCAGTACATTTTCCAAGTCCGCACTGAGAAAGGAGTCTTCCTTCTCATGTGGGCAATCAACCTTTCAGGAAACAATCTGTTTCCTCATAGCAAACCTTCATATAATCTATTTCTGCCAGCATATTCCAAATTAAATATGTTCAACACGAAAGTCTGGAAAATATTGAAAAACTCACATACATAGCCCTGTACACAATTGATTTATTTTCTTATAATTCCTTTTTTTCCCTCAAAGGTAGTTGGGAGGATTTTGTTTGTCTATATGATTTGAAAAAGAATATTATAGAAATTTTATATTTGGAGAATATTACCATTATATTTGGAGGATATTATATAAAAGAAAGTTTTGGGAATATTTAGATTTAAAAAATTAAAATATTCAGTATGATCTTGCATTAAAAAACCTAAGAAAACATTTCCTTTAATTAGTCACCCTAATGTCTCTTTTAGAGTTTAAAAAATATAAACATTTTAAACTTATAAACATTTTGTGCCTCTGTATTTCTCTACTCAGGTTGAATTCTTTCTTTTCCCCCTCAGAAACCTGCGAATTTGTCAAGTGCAGATTTCCTGGAGTTGTAGCAAAGATCATAGGATTTGGAAATGAAAGAAAGATTCCTTCATCTCCACTTGAAAAAACAAATAGTCTCTTTGGGACAGTACCAGGACAAACTGGAAAAAATAACAAGTGCTAGCCAGAGCATGGCTGGGGAACAGAGAAAAGAGGATCTTTTTTATGAGAAAAAACTGGCTGAGAGGAGCTGAGTTACAGAAGCCAGAAAAATGCTTCCAGTGAGAGCCAGAGACCTCATTCTGGTGTGTCACGCACTGACAGCCTTTGTGAGATGTTTGCTAGAATAGAGCCACATACTGACAGACTGCAAACACGGCTGCGGATGCTGGATGCTGTCCTGTGTATTGTACAGCTCCATATGTGGGTGCCTGAGATCTGAAAGCTTCCCAGTCTATTTCTGCATTAGCTTTCTGCCTGGCAATATGCCACAATTTCTGGTGGCATCAGAAATTGTTATATTGGTTAGCATTATGTGGGGTTTGAGGTGCTTTGTCTCTTGGGAAGTGAGACATATGAGTTAATGTATTTCTGGTTCATGTAAGGATCTTCTGTTTTCCTGCAGACACAGATATATTCCAGTGCTTGCACTTGCACCAGAGAGATCAAACGGAATTTGATCAGTTATGGTCTGCCCAGTTATGGTCTTCCTATATCGACTGTGCTTGTCAAACCTATGCTTTAAAGTGGGGAGTAATAAGGCCGATTTTATCAAAACTATAGTAAAGTAATATGTCATCATTGAGAGCAAAATCTGGCCTCAGAAGTGCAATTCATATTCATACGTTCACAGAATCACAGAATGATTAAAGTAGGAAGGGGCTGCTAGCTAGGTTGTCTGGCCCAACCTCCCTGCTCAAGAAGGACCATCCCAGAGTACCTGGCACAGGATTATGTCCACGTGTTTCTTGAATATCTCCAGCAAGGGAGAATCTGCAACCTCCTGGGCAACCTGTGCCAGTGTTCCATCACTTGCACAGCAAAGAAATTCTTCCTCATGTTGAGGCAGAACTTCCTCTTTTCCAGTTTCTCTCTCTTGTCCTACTGCTCAGCCTGGCTCCATCCTTTTGGCACCCTCCCTTCAGATACTGACAGATATTGATTAGGTCCCTGCTCAGTTTTCTCTTCTTGAGACTGAACAGGCCCAGCTCCCTCAGCCTTTCCTTGTAAGAGAAGTGTCTCAGTCCCTGCATCATTCCTGTTGCCCTCCACTGGACCTGCTCCAGGAATACTGTCTTGTCCTGAGGAGCCCAGAACTGGACACAGCACTCCAGACCTGCCTCTCTGGGGCTGAGTGGAGGGGCAGGATCACCTCCCTGACCTGCTGGCAATGCTCTCCCTAATGCACCCCAGGATCCCGTTGGCCCTCTTGGCCCCAGGGCACTGCTGGCTCATGGACAGCTCATTGTCCACCAGGAGCCCCAGGCCCTTCTCTGCAGAGCTGCTCCAGCAGGTCGGCCCCCAGCCCCTGCTGGTGCCTGGGCTTGTCCTTGCCCAGTGCAGGGCCCTGCATTTGCCTTTGCTGAATTTCAGACCATTGCTCTGCCCGTCTCTGCAGCCTGCCAANTGCAGTTTCTGAACTAGTCTGTTGGAGGACAGGAGACAGTGCCAGATGCTTTGCTAAAGTCCAGGTAGATGACATCCACTGTTCTCTGCTCGTCTATCCAGCCAGTTAACCTCACTGGACGCCACCTCACTGGATACTCCTTTGACCCCAATTATCTGACATAGCCTTAGAGCATTTTTGAAACTCAGGTCTCATCCACAAATTAATATCTGTAAAAGTCCCAGTTACTGGAAACTCCAGACTCAGCACGAAGCCTAACACACATTCTCCTGAGAGGGACTGTAAACACAGGTTAGGTGTGAAGACTGTGTCTTTTGGGTACCTTACACTCACATATTTTCATGCAGTCTTACAATTTCAATTATAATTTCCAAAAAAGGACAAAAAATATGGGAATTCTACATGTTCCTTGTTATTTTTTTCCTTCAAAACAACAGCTGGTCTTAATGCATTATTTTATTAAAATTTAAATTAGAAGTTAAAATTACACCTTCAGGAAACTTGTTATCCAAGAAAATGATGCCAGTGTAACAATGAGAATGTAATTATGATTTCATTTATAAGAAGTGGTGTTCAATTATTGCTTCTATTAAGAACAAATTGTTAACAGCAGTCAGTGCTGAGATTCTGAATATAGATTACATTTTTCAGTTGTTGAAAAATAAGCAAGAGGTGGTCTCTGCACTGAACATACTCATCTGATTCAGACAGGAAGATATATCTTCCATAGATACAACCATTTCCTTTTTTCTTCCCCAACCACTGTTAGTTAACAGCTGTGCTTAATTAATCAAGTTTTGTTTGCTTGACTTGTTCCAGATTTTCACACATGCAGAGCCCGTAGGATTGCAGGTAGAGGAATAGAGACTAGAAGCAGAGAAACTGAAAAATAGACAGAGTGAGTAACACAGGAAAAAGCTTAAATATTGGTGAAATGGCATTGAAAAACACCCTCTGACGAGGAAGAAGAGTGCATCAAAACTCAGTGCAAAAGTTTTTTACTTTCTTAAAAGCAAAAGTGAAGAAATGCTGTATAGGATAACATAAAGGTTTGCAAAAGGAAGTCACAAGATAGCAGGACATTAATGTGGCATGAGCAAACTGGGGAACTCTGGTTATTCACCTCTAAGACCTTAAGGTTATCTTCTTCAGGAAGAACTTAATTCCTTTAGTTTCATTTGAAAACTGGCTGGATTTGATGCTTTTTAACTTAAGAAGTCAGAGGCTATTTATCAATATGTTGATTGTTTGGATTCCTCAAGGCCTGCTGAAGAGAGTCAAGGTAGAAAGGCAAGTCAGCAAGGAACAGATATACACAGCTCTGAGTTTGACATATTACAGTTGGGCCTTTTTCTTTTATTTTATCCTTTATGTCTCTTTTTTTTACAGTGGAACATTTCTGAAGTTGGAAGCACTTAGTCTGCACAATCCACACATGACTAGAAGTAGTCTTGTAAAATATTTAACACAAATGTAAGACTGACATATGATTAGAGAATTGGGAATATCATAGAAACTGGCTGCACTAGGGTTTTTTTCTTTTTTTCTGAGGTAGGTGAGAAAAGCTGTGAAAGATATCTCTTTCACACTCATGTATCAGCAAGTCATCAGGTGCCAGGATTACATAAGAGAGATGGGACCACTGAGAGATGTTTTAAAGCATGGTTTATTGCTATTTTCTTCTACAGTCTCAAGAAGGAATGAGAACGTCTTCACTACATAAGGTAGAGGTCAGTTGTCCGTGGTCAGCGGTCACAAGACCACAGGCTACAAGGTGTTTTAAAGGTTTAATAGCCAATAAACCACTGCCACAGAGATTGTTTCTACTTTCACACCAATAGCTAATTAATTTGTCTTATGCAATTTTGCCACAATGCGAACCTTCTTAACCAATCATATAATGACACACAAACCTACTTGCTACATCTTAAAACTTTTTACTATTTCTGTAACTACTTTATATCTACACTTTAAAGCTTTAAAACTTTCCAGTGCCTAGCTTAACATGCCTCTGTCTATACTACAAACCCAAATTCTTGCTTTTCCAAGGTCTCAAGTCAAACCCCGTATTTATTTCTATCTCTGAGCCTGTATGCACAAGATTTTTAGAGCTTTCTGTGCCTGGATTTCCCACAATCAGGTGTTAGAAAGAAAAGGTTACCTTGAAGAAAAACAAAAAATCTCATATATAAATGCATCCTTTGGAAAAGTAGATTGAAAAAGGCCACCAGCTAAACTAAAGTATCAGGTAACAATAGCTTCTTATAGGCAGTGTGGAAGCTTTTTCTAACAAGAGGGCACTGAACATTGATACATCTCTTTAAAAAATTCATAAGGTGTATAAACTAAACTGAAGAGTAAGAATGACACTGAATCAAAATTACGCTCAGGCTCTGAGATAAATGAGGTAAATTCATTGTGGAGAGGAACACATATTACTCCAGCATATAAACTGGAACAATATTAATCAAAGAGTGACTCTCTCAGCTGAGGAAGACCATTAAAGATTCTAGACTGTTTCTACTGCAGAATTCTCATCACTTTAGGCAGAACACACTGTTTATTAGTATCACTACTGTTACCTTGGAAAGGCTGACCTAAACAGAGACTGGACAAAGCTAGAGAATAAAGTAGATATTTATTAAAAGAACAAGAGTCCGACTAGGGCTGCACCCCAGACAGACCCAAAATGACCACAAAATGGCCACGCAGGTCACGAGGGTTTACATTTTTATAAGTTTTGGTCCCTTTGCATATTGGGGTTCAATTGTCCAATTACAGCTTCAGGTTTTGAAGTCCCATCTTTCTTGTTCCTACCTTTGGTCCACCGTTGTTTATGCTTTTGGGCCTGAAAGTTGTCCTTGGTCTCTAATGGGAAAAGATTTGTTTTGTCTACCTAGTCTGTGAAGAGAGCTCACTAACACTTAATATGAGACTTAGAACTACACACTTAAGCAGTACAGAATCTGAAATCATGAAAGCTAAAATTTAAGGCATCACTACCACTATGGAAAAAACATGGTATGATTCTGGGGGCTGTTCTGTGCAGTGTCAGGACTTGGATTTGATGATCCTTGTGGGTTCCTTCCCACTCAGGATATTCTATGATTCTATAGCTAAAATGTTTGCAAGAGTGTAGAACCAGTCATTAAAAGGTAAAATCAAAGTCAATCAAGTAGAATATCAACTCCAGGTAATATACATCACTGTGCAGTTCCCAAGGTTTAAGGTAATGGGCTTGTTAAAAGACATAAATAGAATGATACTGACAGAGATATTATAAATAATAGGCATCTAACAAATGCTGTCAAACAAAAAGTTGCCCTAGAAATGACAATTTCTAAAATGAGCCCTTGTACACACTCTTTAATGCATTACTCTAGTCCCTGCTGCAAATATTCATCAAGCAAAATATACAAAAAAGTCACAACCATTTCTGTATAAAGGAATTTTTACCATTTCCCAGAGGTTTAGGGTCCCAACAGCCTTTTGCCATGGAGGAACATCAAAAACTTTTTATTCTTCAGAACTGATCATCTACTGAAACTAATGGTAAGGCTGATATTCCTCTTCCTTTAAGGCTGATGTGAGTTTTACAGTAGGATTTAAAGGCCAAATTCTAGCTAGTTAGAAATTGAGTGAACATTGTTTTCTCCCTTATAAACACCCTAAAACCAGCTAATTTGTAACTACACCACTACTAAGTTGGCTAGATATTTGAGAATAGTCCAAGAAGGAAAGGCTCATGTCAGACCTTTTCTGATCTTTCTTAAAGAAAAAATGATAAATCTGTGCTGACCTATTGCTGATAATTCCAGACAACTTCTACTACTATGCATTATATTGCCAGTATATAGTTATTTTTAAAAAGATGTTCTTCTTTTGAATGTATTAGTAAACTTGAATTTCCTTCAGCCAAAAAAGACATAATAAAGCAACAACAGAAAATCAAAGGCACTCCCTCTCCCTCCTATAAGTTGGCTTCCCTGAGAAGTTTCAATAAAATAGAACCCATTTATTAACACACCTCATTGATTCTTATTAATTTCTACTTTCATTGACTTCATTGTTGAGAGTAACAGGACCTTTCCAGCACATGTGAGGGGAAATGTCTCATAGCTCCTGATCTGTACATCTTAGCCTGCCTTGATCAGACACCACAGTAATATCTGGTAATATAAAATGCTCAGACTGATGAGGTAAACAAGTCTGACTTTTGAGCAAAATTTGATCAGTTTCTTTTATAGCAGGTATCCTTTCTACTAATTTTTCCACTGTTTGACTCCTGCTGCCCTTACTGTCCATTTATGGATGAATGCATTGACTCCTGGTAAACACATGAAAAATAATTTTCAAGGTGCTGTTCTGTCTGTCTAATCCTCTTTGCCTCTGCCTTGTGTCTAACTCCTTTGCAGCCATCAGCACCTAACCTCAGCCAGCACAGAATTACTGCAGTCCTTACCTGCAGACCAGTCTGTTCCATGTAGAGAGGGACAAGCTTGTTCAAGAGAAAGGGATTTGTTGAGTCCTTTCATTCTAAGCAGAGAATTTCTGCAGGTTTCCCAAGGCAGAGGGAAGGATACTACTGCAGAAACTTTCCATCAAGTGTTAACTGTTTGAGGGATTCCTGTAATATGTGCATGCAAGGCTGTGATCTCTTTTGCAGTGATCAGTAGGCAGACTTGATCATCAGTTACCTTTCACTGTTTTCTGAGGACTGAATCTAGAGGAAATACACATATGTATTTAAGTTTTACCTGTTCCATGGCCCAAAAGGACACCAGTTGGCCCCAAGCCCTTATTTCCAGTTTCTCTACATCCATAAATGCTAAGGAATTTTAGACTAAATGTCTTACCACTTGTCAGAAAATAAGGCTCTCCTAAGATAATTTAGACAAAGATTAAGAGGAACAAGGCAGAAGAAGAAATTGAGAGCAAATTTTAAGACAATTTGTTGTCATTAAGCAAATCAGTCGTAATCTCTTTATGGAGTAGTGCATATGTAGCAAATTATACTGTTCAAGTCTGTTTGCTGTTAATAATTGGAAGCCTACTTGGAAAGTGCTCAGACAATCTACAGGCGTAGATAGGTGGAAAAACATATCAACATTTTCAAAAAAAATATTTTAAGTCTTGTAGACACAGTGTGCATTCCTGACATGCAACTGGATTTCTTACAAGCACTGAATTCTCCTCTTCATTGATTCTCTGGTTTAGATGTTATCTCAGTTTAAAACATTGCTCACACCTGTACATTTGAGTATTTTCAAGCCTTAATTAACAAGGTGTTTATATATAGGGAGACATATAATCTATAGATATTTATATTGTTGTGTGTAAGGTTTTAATTTTTTCTGGCCCTTCAAAACAGTAACTCCAGTAATTAAGTTTTCTGAAGTAACTGAAGTTAAATCATGCACCAGTTTATTTAAGCTGATTTTACTTAATAAAACTGTCAGAAATGAGCTAAGAAATCTGCGCCAATACATAACGTGAGGGTCAGGTTTCTATGAGCTGCTGAGTACTCACTGCCAAAAGCTGCACGCCCTTGAGCTGGAGAAAATCCAGACTAATTCCATTGACTTAACCGTGTTACTCCAGATTCACAGCTTGGCAGTGACTGTGGACACAGCACAGAGAGGCAACATTAGACATTCTGGGGTAAAGATCTCCCCCTTTTCTCATGCCAGACAGTTTCCTATACAGTCTTGATCAGTGCACATATACTTGCTTGTGTAAATTAGCTTTTCTAAGACAGATATTATGGCTAAATGCAGTAAAGCTACATTGCTAAAAGCATTTGGCTCTGTGGCCTATGGGCAATATTTGATTTGCTTGATAGCACTGGTATAATGAACTGACTTTAATACCAGTAACTTACTGACAAAGATATTTTGAAATATTCCACGTAAATTCAATGCTACTTGAAATAAAAGAATATTTTTGCTACTTTGCTCTAGTTAATTTGGCCCCATGTTACTTAGGATACTGAGTTTGTTAAGATGAATAGGAAGTATCTTAAAATGCTGAGACAACATTCACCACTGAGTAGCAAATAAGTGCGGTTGTACTGTCATACCTGAATGATCTATACTTTCTGATTCCCACTCCCCTGTTTCTAGTTGAAAATCTCCCCACAACACTGGGAGTATTGTTGAGTAATGAAAAGACTGATGTTCAAAAAGCCAGGTGATCTGTCAAAAAAAAATAACACAGTATCTGTTTTGTTATGTCAATTCACTTTCCCAGCATTCTATCTTCCTTTTATGTCTCTGGACCATTAAATTTCTCAAAAGAAGTATTATAACTCCACTCTTTTTCTTGTATTCCATCACTGATTTCTCAAATTTATACATAAAATATCTGGGCTATTAGATGACTGCAAAAAAAGATTAGGTAAAAGTTATGCTTCCAAGTTCTTCACAAAATGGTTTAAAGTTGAGGAAGTCATTAATAAGAGTAAGGCAAAAATGTCTGGAAGACAGTAACATAATAGCATTTTACCTTAGCTTTTCTGTCATTGTTAGTCAAAACACAAAGACATTTTGACCATATTAGAAGCACTAATAGCTAGAGTACTAATGTGTACATAAAAGTGTTACCTCATCAAGTCCATCTGACTACCCTTTCTTCAGCAACAAGGATGCCAGCTCTACATTCTTTATGCTGTTTTTCCCCAGATATTTGAATTGATCTCCAGGCTTGAAGGACAGGTTTTAAATGTTATTGAGTCATTGAATAGCAAGCAGAGGTTCATAGCAGGATTTTCTCAGCAGTGCCAGAGTTGATTCAAGGTTTATTTCACTATTTCAATGAGTTACAGAAATAATCTGACCACTACCCTACAAAACTTTCCAAAAACACTTATCTGTATCTCTTTCTGATTATAAAACTTAGAGAGATTTTGGTCCATGGTGTTTGTCTTTGAGTTGCTTGGAAATATATAAAAACTTCCCAAAAGATCTACGTTGAAAATCACGACTTGAAGGATAAATTTGTAGGCACAATGAAACTCCCTACAATGAGATCAAAGCTCCCCTGCAAGATGGACAACATGATTTCTTAAGGTCCATCATAAGATGAGGTCTAGAATTATTACAAGAAAACAAGGTCTTTTCAGTTATTTAACATAGGGGTTGGTGTTTTTTTTAATAGGTTTTTATATGCATATTTGTTAAAATGGAGGACAAAATATGCTATATGATGCAATTCGTATTAAAAAAAGACTATAACTCTTACTTAAAACTAATAAATATTCTGATACCTTGGAAATAAAACTATAGAAAAATATAAGGGAAAGGAATTCTTTAAACCCACTACAAAAACTATTTCTTTGTGCTATAGGTAAAGAATGAAATTAAATTACAACCAAGTGGAATATGAACCCAGTCCTTGACAACTTAATTTAGAAATTAATCATTCCAGGATTTACAGAGACAAGCATTTCTAGTGTGTGAAGATTAAAAGGAGAAGGATTCTTGACTTTGAGATGCCAGGTTTCAGTTGTCAATCTAAAAGAATTATTTTAGATTGTCTGCCTGAAGTATCACATGCACTGGACTAAATTCTCTGTAGACACATGAACACTTCAAAGCATCTGGTTCTTCTTGTAGCTGTAGTCTGAAGCCTGTCCATACTTAGAGACACACACATGCACTGTCCTGCATTAACCCCTCCTTACCCCTGCTGACAAATCTCTCCCCTGCACGAGCTGTGCTCACCTAGGGTTGTGTGAATGGCCCTATCGCCAGAGAAATGCAGTTGAAGTCAAGAAAGTGAAGAAATACAGTAAGGAGGAACAGAATACAGCAGAAAAAAATTAAAATCTTCCATCATATAATGACGGATGAGCTGTGCTAAAACCAAAACCCAAATGTCATTTTGAGTACAACTTGGAATTTTGGAGGAGTTCAAATCCTTAATTCTTTAAGGGGTTAGTAAAGCTTGAGGGTTTTCTTTTTCTTTATTTAAAATACTACTCCAAATATTTAGAAAACAAACAGACAAACAGAAAAATAATTTTCAGTGTTTTCCAACATTTTTATAGCTTGCTTTTTCATCTGGTCACAGTAAAAATTCTTATCATAGTAGTTATTTTTTCTACATTCAATTGCACAAATGAAGAAATGTCTTAGTAAACTGTATTAAGATTAATGACTTCTACATTTTAGCAATTGTGAAAGTCTTTAAAAGTTGCAAGTAGACCCAGATTAGTATGTATGCATTTTAAAAAACTCCTGAAGTGGAAAAAATTTTGTGCATCAAACCTTCATCTTTCAACTTAATTTCTACTGTTTTGGTATTATTGCTATTTCTATACATACCAAATGATTAGCTTTATAAGTGATAAACTGGTTTCCTTAAGCACAAAATCAACCCCCTGTCCCCCAGGTAGCCCAGATGTGCCTGCAGAACTGCTGATCTTTCTGTGTGACATGTCACTGAAAGGGGCTGTGCTGAGCCTGGAACCCTGCTCAGACTTTTTTCTGCTCACCAGCAGTCAGCCAGCTGAGGCTGTCATACATAGCCTGGTGACCTTGATTTGAGCTCTCTGATCCTAAATTTAAGCTTTTGCCTGTATGTGAGGCAGCTGCCTGGCAGCTAAGCTGCATTTAGCACCTCCCAATCAATAATGCTGCTTATCCTGAAGCTCTAAGTGTGGCTGATCACTCTGCCACCCTTTCAGGCTGCATCATGCTTGATTTTATAAGGTTCTGAGTCCAGTCAGTTTAATTTTGCCAGCATTTTCACAGCAATCTCCTAAAGAAAAAGTAAATTATGATTTATTTAAAAGGTGCAAAGACTTTTATAAAAAAGGATTCATTTTTGAACTGGCTGAAAAACTTCGAAATTTGTTAAAATGCATGTTTTAAATTCTTTAAAAACAAAATAAACTTCCTTCACAGAGTTCCTTCTTTGGAAAAGACCAGGGTAAGGAAGAAAATGGTAAAACTACCCTGAAATCATCAATTACTACTCTACAGGAAGGATCAACATTGTTTCTGAGGGAGCTGAGGTAAGAGAAGTAATTAGAGCAAATCAAGACTGAGTGCAGAAGGAGAACCTACCATTGACCAACAGGAGCAGGAATAGCAGGAACATTAGTTCAAAAAGATTATCCATCCTAATCCTACCCCCAGGTAATCATAACAACTCCAAGTGTCATCCCTGATAAATCACTGCTTTGCAGATCCAAACATTTGTGAGCTTTTCTTTAGTTAGTAAATTTTGTGAAAACGGGCTTATTAAATATATGGCTCACTTGTTTCCAGTGCAGTTTGTTAGTATTTTGTCAGCTTTTCAGAGGTCAAAGATTTGGAATCAGTCCTAATGACATGATGATGCCAAACTGCACTTCCTGCTGCTGTAATAGATGGATATCCAGAGGTGGGCTGGCTCCCTGAAAAATAATTTATGTACTTTCACACAATGTTGCAGTCACCTCTGATCAGAAATCCATCACTCAGAGTAGTCAGTGTTGTATCACCTTTCTGATCTGAAGATCCAATTTGAAACCTGTAAAACTACTTCCTAAAAGCCAGGCACTCATGATACAGCCAAGCTTGAATACACAGAACAGGTTTAATGTTCAGGCTTTGAAACTACCCTAACCTAAGCCTCCAAACTGTAGCCATCCATAACAGCACAAAGCTGACTCCACCTAGCACATGCTGTCAGCACAAATGAGCTTTGGCCAACCTAACAAACATTCTGCACAGATAAATGAGTTGTTTCCAAGGGACCTAAGTTTTTCATTGTGTGCAATTCTGAGCAAAGAAAAGATGTTGAAAGAATATCATACATAACTGAAATGTAGGCATGCAAACTAAAAATTAAAAAGTGGATGAAGTTGTTCCATTATTGCTACAAAAGATGAGTTCCACACAGCTTGTCCAGTGAATGACAGAGGTGCCTCAGAGAAAATGTAGTAGACATCTGGTTGTGGAACTGAAGATTAAATAGTCAAGTTTCATGACTTCGAAATGGCTTTGGCTTCTGAGTATTGACAAACTAAAATATTAAAACCATTGGAAAGTTTAGTTGAGCTGCCTATTTCTGCCTATTTAAAAATGTGCAAGAGAAATGAAGACAAAGAGGAGATATCAGGTCTTAAGAGTCAGAAGAGAAGCAAGGCAAAAGAAAATAAAAGAAAGGCACCATGACCAAGGGTGTGCTAAAAGGTCTCAAAGACTGGAAACAAACTTTTGAAAGGTTATAAAATGTGTCAGCTTGTGTCAGCTCCTGTAAAGGCACGAGACAAAATGGAAGACACAGGTTGGCTTTGAGTAGCAGAAATCTGATTGAATTACCAGGGTGAAATTGTTTTTCTAAGTGAGACTGAAGAAAAGTACAATAATTAACTTATCAGAAATTTGCTATTGCAATTTTTCAGGAAGGAGTATTATAGGTAGATTACATGTCCTTCTTTCATTTACAAAAAGAGCTGCAAGACATCCTGGGAATTTCTTGACAATGCTCAAATGTGGAAACAGAGAATTTACTGAAAAAGTAGTTCAGGAATATTTTTTATTTCTCAAAAGATGTCTTAGAAAACATCAATATTAAGGACTTCAAATGCTTCAGGTTTGCAGAATGCTATGGTTTTTAAAAATCTCCACAGAATCTCCAGTATAACATTGCATTTTAACTAGAATAACCTTAAACCACTAAACTACTCCTGTTTTAAATAAGAAATTTAATTCTCGGTCTTACTGAGAATAACATAAAAACATTTCATATCTGCTTCAAATTTAAGCATTAAGTCAAAAAGACACAGCATTGCACCTGGCACATGGAGCATTACATAATCTGCATTTCAATGTTAGTGGTGCTTCTATTAATTATGCTGTCAAGACATTTCTATTCCTACATTTGGCCAAGAAAAATCTGAAGAGCTATCTAGCTTTAAATCCATTTCCAGCTGGATCTATAACTGGGACAAGATTACCTTATGGTGGATGTGAGATGATTAAGACTGTAGCAGTAATTCTGTGCTGGATCTTGTAATTATTTTCCTCCACTACACTAGAGGAAATTAATTATTTTGTGTAGCTTCAATATACGCAAATGATGAACCCACACTGCATTGTTTTATAGATTTGTTGCCATGGGATGAGATGTTTATAGATTTTCAGCAAACAAGTGTACTTTATATCATACTCCATTCTTTAAGTCTTCATGGTTAAAATAAAAAGTAAAAATCTATCTTGGGAAGAGAAGACTGAAAAAGGAGACAGTATAATGAGAAAAAAAGTATCCAAAGAATATGTATAACTCAAGAACTTTTTCAGAACAGGGGAGGAATTTTAGAGAAGTATGAAGAATGAGATGCATTCTGTAGCACACAGTCCAGACTCTGTTAAAAATAATTAGAGTAAAAAATGCCTAACAATTGCCTATCTCAATCTTAATTTTTGGAAGACAATACATCTTGTAATGCAGATGAACTATGATACTGATGTCATCAGCAAATGGATCTTTTCTGTATCAGAGTCACTTTGTCACAATTTGTCTGTATAATGAAATTGCAAAGGATACTTAATTTATTAAATTATTTTTAATGATGTCTTTATAACATGTCCAAATTACTATTAAGCTCAAAAAATATTAATGACAATAGTTTTTCCTATATTTTTGGGGCGCTTATTATTTTTCTTACTGTGGCAAAAAAAAGAACTTTACCGGTAAGAGTAACATTAAAACATATGCTGCTTCTGAAATTTGGAAGGGACATAAGACCTTAGATGGTTTCTTACTTCAATGTCAAACATATAAGGGCAAATGAGGATGACCCCCCTCCCAAAAAACAAGAGAGAATTGACAGAATACTTGTGATTGCCAGACTATATTAGTAAATTAGATATTCTCAGATGCTTTAGACTTTTTTCAGGTCAATTTTTACATATGTGTAACATGTACATATACACTGAAGAGGAGGTTCAAGAAAGATTCAGAATATATATTTTGTTTACCTTTGAAAATGTAATAACTAAAAGACATTTGTTATAAGAAATTAATAAAGGCATTTCTAAATTGCTTTGTAACTTATAGGGCATTTCAACTTGCTGTGGTACATGCAATTGACCAAATATGCTTGCCATTTTCCTTTCAGACCTTTCTTTTTTTTATTTTATTTCTCCATTCTATGAGTAATAAAGTTTTGAGCTACCAGGCTGAATGAAAGCAAAACCTATGTATGAAACATAAAATAAAGAGCAGGTCTGAACATCTGTGCTACCAAGGTTTCAGCTGCTTGAAGATAAAAGTGGTATTTTTTTTAACTGTTTAAACCTAGTAGTAAAGCAATATTATGTTTTTCTATATTGTTGCCCTAGGACTGAACTCCAGTGATTTAGTGTCCTTGAAAAAAAATCCACAAATACACAGGAAGGTGTTTTGTCATTGGTAATCACAGTAATCCACTGGAATTGCTATGGCACAGGTTTGCTGGAGAGGTCCTGCTGCCAGACTGTAATTACTCCATCCCAGTGAGCCTTGCCATAGCAAATTCCCAGCCTTGTAACATCTGTTTGTGTGCAGTTTAGCCCTTCTGTACCTCATGGCATGCATCCGAGACCAGACTCAGAATTCAACTGAGACTACTTTGGTTTAAGGGGTGCTGAAAAAAATAAGACATATATAAGCCAAGACAATTGAGACAAATGCAGCCACAAAAGAGAAACCACAGTGTATACCTAATCAATATTCAGTTTAGGAACTCAGTTCTTATGAATCCATAATATAGATGTAGTAAAAATTATTTATAAAGTGGTTTATAAAACATTCTCCATAGTTGGCTCAAATGCACTGTCCATTTCCTATTGTAAAGCAAGACATTTCAAGAACACAGCAAACCTTACGTATATCCTGGCAATTTCTACTTGTTGGAATACATCAGCCTGGATCTGCTGGCAATCATAATTTCTCAGAAACTTACTGCAGATAAAATATTGTTGGGGTTTTGAATACATAGCTGAAATAATATTGTGCTTCATTCACATTAAGGAATGGCATGGGAAGTTATCTGGTCTCTTTATCTCTCAATTCTTCTCTTGAAAATTGATATTAACTTAGGATGATGAAAGGAGAGAAGGATACAATCCTACCTCACAGAGATACAGTTTCAGATGACCAATTCATAATAAATAATGGAATAATCCATTAGAAAGACTGAGAAAATACATACAGAAGTTATTGCTTGTCACTGCCCTTTGTTTTTATTTTTTTATAACTGGTTGATAAACATGCATTAGCTAACAGTTGAGGGGGCATTTTGGGACAAACATTTCGATGCATCTATTTTTATATGAAGTGGTTATGGTAAGAAAATTACAGTATATACTATAAATGCACTGTAGTCCTCTGCACTGATAATGTGCTTGTTTTAACCCAAGGAGTTCTTATTTACATAGGTGGATATACCTGTCCCTAAGAAACAGACTGCATTTTTGATAAAGTGGATCCTTTGGTCATTTCCACCAAAACAGAGGGTGACAAAGTCACCTTGTCCTCAAACTTCTGGTACTATGTCCAGGTCAAGATTTATGATAATTATGTTTTTTATCTTTAACTCAGGTACTAGGTACATATCTGGAAATGTCTTCAGTCTGTATGTAAAGTCTGCTGCACTTCTGGTTGAAGGAAAAAGATATCAAGAGGGAGATAGGATTTTAGAAACAACAACAAATATTTTATGTTTTAGCTATTTTCAAGGAGAAATTTCACAACCAGCTCTGCCAAAATGCTTGCTTTCCAGTCATTGTTTTATAAAGATCAGCTTTATTATTCTTGACTACTACTCAGTTCTCTTTCTGCCTGCTTAAAAATTAGTGCATGCCTTTTTTGAAGTCCAAGTCTCCATCCCACCTGCTCAATCTCTGGCAGTCCTCTCAAAACCCTTCTTTTCTTTACCCTTCCCTATCACAGAAATGTGACATTTCAGCTTGTGAATCACTTCCACTGATTTGACTCACAAAAAAATACTTTCCTTTCCTTTATTCAGGGCATGAAACAAGGCATCAGCTCAGCTTCTGCAGGAGGCCCTAAACCACCCCCTGACCACATCTGTAGCAGAGCAGTTCCTCAGGTCTCTTCTCCACGGTCTTGCCCAGCCCTGGCTCCCCTGGTTTCCCTCCCTTCGTCTTTAGGCTCTGCTGCTCCTGGTTTCTCCCCACTTCTGCTGCAGGAGGTCAGAGCCCTCACTGTCTGGCACATGTGGCAATTCTGGTTTATGCCACTTCTTTCTTCTCTACCTCTGCTGACTTCGTGCTTGTCTACCCACAGTGATACAATACCCTCCTGCTTTGGCAGAACAGGGGGCTTTGGAGGCTCAGCACCTTTTTTTTAATATAATTTCTAAGTTCTTTCTTCTGGGAATGAGGAAGTCAGGAGTCCATTTCTGCTGTGAGGAAGCAGAAAAGGCACAGGCTGTGTAGCATTGGTAGCAGCAGCAATCACAATGAGAAGTTTGTGCATGTGAGAAAACAATGGAACATTAGTGTAACCAGGCCACCAGCACCTACATAGACTAGATAACATGAGAAGCAGTGTGGACATCCTCCACAGACAATGGCTCTCTTTTCCCCTCCTTCACGCAGAATAGTGCTTATCCTCAGCTTACTGAATTGTAAGAATCATTTATAAAGTCTTAGGAAGTAAAGACAAATGGACTGGGAAAGATGACAGAAATAAGCATGCAATCACTTCAAGAAAAATATCTCTAAGATGCATCTTTATAGCCAAAGCAGTTAACTCAGCTCTTTAAAGTACTTTTACTTCAGCAGTCTTAAATAACCCTTAGCTCTTAAATGACAATCTTTACTCTTAATGTTGTTTTCTTGCCTGCAGGCTATAACCATGAATCCTCCTCTAAGTACCTCTCTTCATTAGCAGCAGAATATCTTTTGCTATTCTGCATAAGGCTATGGAGAATGATGCAGAGTATGGAGCAGTTTGCTTAGACTGGGTATTCTCATACACACAGTGGAGAGATGAAGTTGGATTCAGGCACAGTTATTGTATTAATCAAAATAAATGCATCTTGCATTATCAGCAAAGCTCTCTATCTTGAGTGTCAGGTCAGATAACAGCACTCCTTTCATAATGTATCAGAGACAGCACTATGTAGTACTATGTTGATCTTCCATTCGGACCCAGATTTCAAGTTGCTTTCCTAAGGTGCTTGGCTGGGAAAGAGCAAAGCCTCGGGATGCAGCTTCAGTTTGACTTTAGGTATGTACACTCCAATCTGACACCCAAACTTTAATAGTTGGGATTATCAAAATATATGTGTTCCACTTCTGTTGACACATGATCATTCTTTTAACTCCTGAAACTGATTGTCAATCAGATTTGACTGAAATATGGACCTTTAGAGTTGCAAAAGCATTATGTCAAGAGGATATGCCTGTAGGTAGAGATGCATTCACAGAAAAAAGCTGCAGGATGGTCCTTCAGTTTGCTGCACTGAGACCACCTACAGACAAAGAGGAGGAGCCCACTTCCAAGCAAGTAGAAAATGTCAATAAATCTTAAACAAATCAAGCTGAGAGGTTGAATAGGACTTGCTATCTCATTTTAAACAGAAACTAGTCTCCTGCATTTTGCACAATGCACAAGAGTACTCCTGTATTACTGTATGTATTACTATGTATTTATTGGATGCAACAATTTAACCTAGGGGAAAAGATTCAGAGTTTTTATTCTGTAAGAAAATCTGATAAAGTATGTTTCATTATTGTTTTAGGAAAAATTGGGACTTAATTAAAATGATATTATGAATAGAGTAAATTGAGAATACACCAGGAATAATAGCGTTCCACTATTCTAACAGGGTTTATAAAAAAGTTTTCATTCTCAAATATCTATGCCTAAACTTTGAAACTAAAAGTATACTTATCTTGCTTTATAGATGTCCTTCTAACCTGAATTAGGCTTTTCTAACCTGAATTATTCAATAGCTCTCTGATTTTCTTAATCTGAGTAACAGAAGATGCTTAAAAATATTGTCATGTGTGAATGATTACTTTTAAAATGAGCACAGAAGTTTAACTTGATCAATGCTTTGTGTTGCTAGCATAATCTTACACATTTTGTTCATACTACTACATTCCAAAACACACGCTTATAGCAAGCATTAAAAAAGGCATGAAAATCCAATTAACACACAAAATAGATACTATTGTCCTTCATTTATCATTGAAGCAAGAAGACAAATATATGCACAATAGATCCTGCATTTTAAGCTATGTAATGTCCTCATTAATAACTATATCAGTTAAAACTTCCATATACTAAAATGGGAAGTATATCCCATTTCCATGTTCAATTGGCTTATAAAATTGGACATAAAAATACGTTAGTTGCCTTTCTCGTGAGCCACATTTGGGATCTACCTATCTTGTCAGCTTTTCAGACAAGGTGTATATGAATATGCTGCATAGATAATGATGTAAGCATTCAACAAGCTTATGCAATATGTCTGAGTAGCAGGAAGTAGTTATTTTCCATTTTCCACTGATAAGATCTGCAGTTGGTTGGCTTGGACAACCAACAGCAACACCACGATTTTCTTTCATCTTTGCATGACCTCCAATTCTCAAACTAACAGTGACTAAAGAGAGAAAGATGTTCATTCTAGGAGGGGCAAAACTGAGTTTCTTGACAATTTCATTTAAGTGTCTGCAGCTACAAAATTAATAGCTGATACAACAGGGGTTTCCTGTAAAATGCCTCATTTGTTTGAAGAAATGTATGTTCACAGTAACAATCCGTGGGCAGCTGGGTGCCAGAATGGTTCATAAAATATTAAACTGCATTCACCATAGTCAGATACCAGATGAGACTCATGTCTGCTTCATGAAACAGGTGATTACAAACTAATAAAAGGCTTTTTTTGGTTTGTAAAGGGAAAGGGAGATATGTTGTATTCACCTCTTGTCAGTGAGCAGTGCAGTCCTAAGTGCAGATTTATCTTTATGAGAAGGAAAGTTATTTTCTTTCTCACTGAGGCATTTGAAAAAACTCAGAACACACAATAGACACTGGATTCCTCAGTCAGTGCAGGAGACAGACAGGTAAAAAGAATTATGGTGAAACTTAGCATATGTATTTCAATGCAGCTTTCAGATAATGCCTAGAATAGCTGTATTATTTATTTTTCATCACAGCCTGTCCCCAGAGTCTTGTCACACTTTGCAACAAACATACTTTTCTAGGTTAGAGGTAAAAATACCCTGACAGTAACCAGTGGTTATGTGGGTAAAGGATTTTCATGTGGCTCTACAATCCAAGACAGACCTATAAATGAACCAAAATATGAAGATTTTACCATTAAAAGTAAAAAATTAAACAAGAATATCAATAGAAAAACAATTTAATCTATAAGTTTAAAGGAGAGAAATTAGATGACTTGAAACTTGACAGTGGATGGATCTATTAATAAAGGGATGAAGATTAGGAGTTTATAAGATAAGATGGTGGGAACACTCATTTAGCAGACAGTTCAGCTATATGCTTAAACACAGTGAAAACCTCCACCTCTTCCAGCTAGGGAATGAAGTAAGGACATGATGCCATAACTGTGGAAAACTGCTTCAGGAATCTGGACAGCAGAAGACCATGATGGCCAGGGAAGTGAAATAGGAACATTTCCTAGATATCACATTGAGAAAAAAGTAAGCCCATATTAGTAGGAGTTCATTGAATTACATAATAAAAGGTTAAATTTATGCATTTAGTGTCTAAAAGGCAATGTTTAAACAACAAAGGTGTTGGTGAGAAAGAATATGTGGACAGTGTAACCATCCAAAGAGCGTCTGGGCTGTGTCTAACCATGTAACTGTGGACCAGGAGTATATTGTTCATAAAATAATTAGAAACCAGGAAGGACAGTAAAACAAAAATGTCAAAGATGTCACTGGCCAGAAAGTTAAGAAAACAGTAAAAGTATGCTGTCAACAGCGTAAGGTTTAAAGTAGAGCTAAAAGATCACTAAAAAGTGAGAACGTGGCTCAGATTCATGACAATGGCCTCTCCATTGTAATTGAAGAAAAATCTCGGGAAAGAAAAACGATTGTTGAATCTAGGATTAGAAAGAAGCAATAATAGCATGGAAACAGAAATTTTCACAGAAGGAATATTAGGAAACTCAAAGACTGTAGTCCTCTTGAGTGAGGGAAGGGACCAGGTAATCTTCATTTCAGAATTCTGAAACAATTCGTGCATGAAATTGCAGTCTCAGGAGCATTTATGCTTTAAAAAGACAGTGAAGTGATCTTGGTTCTTTCAGGCTCATTATTCTGACATCTGTAATATACAGCTCTGTGCAGGGGTGAATGCAGACCTGACCTGAATGAAGGGCTGAGCATCTGTGCAAGCACAAGGCATATGATGTCCAGAAGCATTTTCCATGCCAGCCAGTGCTAATAGAGCAAGGAAATGAAAGAAATAAAAGGAAATACAAAGAGATGCTAGCACCTAGATTTAATATCTTTATTTGTATAACTGTTTTGTGTATGTGATAAATCTCATTTTTTTAACAACAGTAGAATTTTATAAAATCTCAGATTGAGAAACCTGTTAACTAAGATGGAAAAGATGAGAATCAATAAAAGTATTATGACACAGGAAAGGGCCTGATAAAAGGTCAATACTCAAGGGTCTTGGAAGAAAAAATATTAGGTCAAAATGAAGTTATTAATAATGTTTGTCAGGCACTATTCTCCAATTCAGCAAATATTTGTTGATATTTTTTATTAATTATCTTGGCACAGGAATCAGTAAAGTCCTAGAGAAGCCGGGTGGCACTGTTTGGTGCAGTGCAGACATGCATTTATTAGCCTCATTTATATATATCCACCCTTTCAGATACCTGGAAGGAAACACAATAACAGCTGAACCTGACCCACATTATTAGCAGAGAAAAACAGCAGTAAGCACTGATCTGTTCTGCAGACATACACATATGTCAGAAAAGTTGGGAAGATGGTAGCACAGACAATTTCAGTTCAGAGTTCAGGTCATGTTTGCACACATTGACACTTCAGATTACCTTACAGTCTCTCAAAATAAGATCTCTTTTGCTCTCAGATACTGCCAAATGTACAGGACCTGCAACTTCCAGTCTGTAATTTATCTTTGTTTCACTTTTTAAGCAAGCAGCTTAAAAAGTAAAGTAGAGAAAGAGCAAAGCACAGAAAGAGTAAAGTACTTAAAGAAAATAGCTCATTTTCTGGATTCTGTCTGTTGCACATGATGTTTGAAGATGGTTATAATTTTGAAAAATCTTTAGAAAACAGTATTTCATGTTTTTTATAATATTTTTTCAATAAATATCATCAGATTCCAGTTTTTCCTGAGTATTTTAACATTGGACTTTGAGAACATTCCTGAATTACATCAGTCAGTAATCACAGATTTCCAGTTTTGATTTTCCTGAAAATCTTATTACATGGAAGGCTCAATCTAAACTGTAGAACTTATTTTCTGCTTGGACAAAATAAATTTCTTGATAATATCTTGCTTTAGCAAACAGCCATCTTTAATTTGTGATTCCAGGGAAATATGTCAGTTATTAAGATATCAAAGTTCAAAAAATATTTCCAAAGTTATTTTCTGATACATGGAAACCATGTAATTTAGTCCCTACAATCTCTAGAGAAAGCTTGGGAAACATAGAGTTTATCTTAACGTCGTACTGAGATATTTGACTCTTGGGTTCCTTCAAAAATGATGAAAAGGACCAACACTACGTATTTTAACTAGCTTTCCCTCAGAAACCAAAATGCATTCATTTCAAAGTATAAGTTCAAGGTACTACTCAAGTAGCCAACAGGGAATGGGAGCCAGTACGTCAGGGACTCCACATTCATGGAGCAAAGGACACAGCTGGAGGAACAGGTGCCCCAGGTGTACTCGAGATCGTGGATCAGAACCAGGGGAGGGGCACGGCCTGGGCACACTGAGTACAGCCTCTGGGTGGTAAAAGAGATCAAATCATCTGTTAAGAACGTGTGTGAGAGCTGACCTTAGGAAAGGGATCCTTCCTGGGCACAGGGAGACAGCCACATGCAGCTCTCTGAGACAGGGAATAGCAAGCGTTGTTGTTCCAGAAAATCAAAGGGAAATGAAAACAAGGACATTGCTGCTGCATTCATTGAAAGACACAACTTTCAGTTTTCAGCTCCCATCTAGTTCTGTGAGGAACAGAAATTGAGGTTCTGCTAAAAGACAATGAGACCTTCATTTAAAGTCCTAGTGGTAATATTCTCTCCTCCCTTTTACCACCACTTTTCCATGTTTGAAGTTGCTACTCTTAACTTTCCTCTTTCAGAATCTAGTTATTTGCTTAAAGTCACATCATACAAATCAGCAATTTTTAGTTATTTATCCCATTCTTACTTGGATGCTGGCTGCGTAGTGGAATATCATTAGATATACCAGCAAATATATTCACTCACTACTTACTCTCTCAGTATTAATCAAAGCTATTCATATTCATTATTTTTTTACATTAGTCTCTCACACCTTTCTAGCCTTTGATCTATATTTTGTTTTTCTTAAATACCTCAAGATTTTGCTGACAATGTCCTGAAACTGAACAGCTTTTGTAATATTCCATCCAAGACAGGAATTTCAAATGTGCCTGGGGCATGTAGTAGTCATGGAATTCTAGGAGCATTTGGATCCAAACTCCTGTAAAAATCCTAATTTAGGACTTGAGGGGAATGACTCGTAATTCCATTGAAAGAATCTCTTTGACATATGGATGTCTCAGTGGGTGCAACTCAGATTGATTGCACTGTATTTCTTTTCTTCTAAACGGCACTAAAAACAAAATTTCCAATTTGACTGGTTGGTTAGTTTGTTCATTTCCTGATGTTTTCTTCCTGAAAGAATGAGGTCACAGCTATCCAAGTTGAAAATCACATTATTACTTCTAGTACATAACTCTTTGCTTTTTCTATATATTCTTTCACAGTCCAAAACACTCCTTCATGGAATAACTTCAATGAATCTATTAATTTAATCTACTACAATATTTACTGATTTCTCACTTTCACTTCAAAACTAAACACTGTAGACCCATTTATCAAGTAAGACCAAAGTTTGGCTTTATGTTCAACGCAAGATTATTGCCAGCCACAGAGATCGTGGTACAGATTCAAACCTACAGCTAGTGGGCATAATATGTTGATGCTAATCCTGTAAGCAGTTTAGTGCTTAGCAGCATATAATTTAAAATTGTTTGGTTGGTGAGCCAAATCCTGAAATCCCTCCTGAGCTGCCATTACATTTTCTCAAGGCAAAGTGTTACAATCTTCTGATTTTAGATTGTGGCCAAAACTGACACCTGGTATAAGCAGGATTTTCATGCAATGCATGGCTGCACCTGTCCCTTTGCAAACCACTGCTGGAAATTCTTAGTGTAAAAAACTAATTGTTTCAGCACAGCTTGCAATCTTTCTAAGCCCCAAAGAGGTATTTAACCCAGACCTTACGCTACTTTGAACGTAGTGCTACTTAAAATGGTTTATCTCTCATGTTTGGCAACTTGATCACTTTTGTTCCTGGGAACAGCTGCACATAGGGTCTGGAAATGCCCCAAAAGACAGTAACATCCCAGGTATGGAGTGTTTGGACAGGTGTCAGGAGTCATGCCTAAAGCCTCCTGTGGAAAGGAGGAGATTTGGCACAGCCACACTCTCCTGTGCCCACCAGCACAGCCACTCACACACTCACCTGCCTGTTCAAATCCCTCTGGAAAATAAAGGCACTGTCTCACCAATTTAAGTCACTGGTAACATTTACAATATTATTAGATGAATGTAACATACATGAAAGTAATAAACATGCTGTGCTTTTTTTGTACATGGTACCTAGGCATGTAGCTTGGAAGCCAATCTTTCCAGATGTTATCTAAAAGAGTCAACTTACAAACCCTTGAAATCCGAGGTTTGTAATACAAATGTTGACAGCTTCTTTACTAGAGCAGAACACCAGTTCATTTGGTGTGTATACACAGTCATTTTCAATGCTGCTGTGCCATCTGTTCACCCTGTGAATTGTAAATGGTTTTTCATATATTGGTTTTAAAATCGCTTGGATAAATTGGTTTGTAAAAGGTGAAGACATAAATGGATGACACCCTCTCTTTCTCTTGCCCTTAATTACACTATCTTTTCTGCCAGTGTCCAAATGCTGAGAATGGAAAGGTTATTGAAAATTGTGGTGTGATCTTGCAGCAAATCATTGCTATAGCTGTCACTAAGCAGGAAATGCTATCATTTGGTTTGCAAAATATATTTTATAATCACATCCAGTTTTCTGACAGTGATATCTTATCGATAGTTTTCCTTCTGGACTGAAAATTTCCATATTGATTCCTGGCCAAAGATGAGTTCTTCAAAGTAACTGAAGTTAAGTGCCTTCAGTAATTGTGGAGTTTTCCTAATGTAAAAATTTCAGAATAAAAAAGAAAATTACATCTCCGTATAAGTATTTTTAAAAAGTTATAAGGTAAGCAATAAAATCAGATTCACTCCAAAATGCAGAGCTTTGAATTCAGCAACATGGAAGTTAAACGTTTCTTCTAAGAACGCTTTTCTGTTAACAAAATAAAAACTAAATGAAAATTTCATATATATGTATATACACATACATAGGAAAATCTGTTAAGACTTTATATTGGACTGCTACCCTTAAACTACCTGCTTGGATTTACTGAGTTTCATGTCATTGAGCTCTTATATCTGAAGAATTGAGGGATTTTTGTGATGAGAGAGAAGTCAGATCTTGAAGGCAGGAATGTCTATTGCTTCTTTCCTCCTGTTGGTCTTATACAGACTCTGATGTCTGGGATGTGGTTAGAAAAACTGACAAATCTGGAATTCGGGGAACTAGAACATGAGCACAGCCATTCAGATGGACAAACTTGTGCCTTGGGCATGGAAGAGGATTCCCTTAGGAAAGGCAAGGTACAAAGGTAGCTGAACACCTGATTTGTATTAGAATGTGTGAAGCCCTGTCTTTAAAGTTTTTGTAGGTGTAATTGGTAGTGAAATAAATATACTTCAATTATAACATTTTTGGAAGAGGTTGGAGGTGGAATGAAGTGCAATAACTCGTGCTGTGTGAGTTTGCCTGGAAGACTTTTGAATGTTACCCATATTTTTAGGTCATTAAAAAGCTAAAAAAACAGTGCTTGTTTAGAGTGCATAATGATGACATCTAGAGCAAGTTCAGTTCATATCCCTCTCTTTGTGGCATATATCACTGAACATTGTCAATTAATTAGCATCCCTCCAAACTACACAGGTATTAGCTCTTTTAGTAGGGAAACTCATCAACAGCGTAAGTTGAGTCCTTCTTGTAATACTACAGCACTGTGGATTTAATCTTTTTTTGGTTGGGAAAAACCCCTTGAGCTATAACAACCATCAGATTTGGCTTTTCAGCATTCTAAACTCAAGAGTCTAAAACAAAATACCAATAAAGAAAACAAAAATCTGCTGTTCTTTTTGCTAAGGGAGTATTCTGACATTTTTTTTCTGCACATCATTTTGTTCATCCTGAGGCTAGTTTTTCTTCATACATCTATTATTGCAGCACAGAGTTTATTTTTAGCAAAAACCTGAGTTAGCAAAATGATTATAAGCATTGTCACCCAGTGATAGCAATTCCAAAAAAGGAAGAGTTACAGAACTGGACTTCCTGCAGTAATTTTTATACGGTAGCTATCTATGAAAATGTATAGTTTGACATTAACTTTATTTTTCTTGTACTATTTTTATTGCCTCAGCTGAGACATCAGACTAGACCCTCTGAGTTTAAAGAGAATCTAAAAATAATCCTCCCTATGCAAGGCTGATGGAATGTTTATCTTGTTGTTAAGTACCTATTTGTTCATATTACATCTCAAAACATGTTATGATGGGGTAACTGAGAGTAATGACACTAAATTAGTATAAGGAACATTGAGGTTAAATAGCACACTGATAATCTTCCTGACAGTAAGATCTCTGAAATCACTGAGTAATCTCCTGTGGGAACAGAATGTAGCTATGCTTCTTGATGCTTTGAAAAGGGCTAATAAGCACTAGGTGTGCACTGTAGGGAACAGCCTTTCACTAGCAAGGAACAAATAAGGTGGCTGAACAGGTGGCTTTTTTCCATCTTTCTAATAATTTTGAATGTGGTTTTTGTTCTGTTTACAAAGATACCACTGCTTTCAATACTATCTTTTTAAAATTATACTTTTAATAGCATTTTGTAATATGTGACATCAACTTTTCCCATATGGAAAAATTTTTATGATAGTGGGTGGTTTTGGAGAAGAGAGTCTTATTTAAAGCAGAAATGTTACTTTTCTCAAGAAGTTAGCAAACAATGTTAGCTTAGTTCTTCAAACTATCTTCATAATATTCAGCATGAAATGTACTTTTACTCAAGAAGAACCTTAATAGAGACCTCCAAATGTCTACACTATAAATTGTTATTTACGGTTTTGACAGTAATCGGAAAGTGCTGGAACTCCTCCTGGCTGAAAGGAGGGTTAATGAATTTGGTGGTTTTTTTCATGGTACCTACTAGTAAGGTGAACATCTTAGCTAGCACAGCAATTACTTCAATGATCCACGTGTTTCCTTTCTTACTAGAAAATACATTTTAGTACATTAGATTTTTATGAATGGTTCCTGGTTGGGTTTTTGGTTGGTTAGTTGGTTGGGTGGGTGGCTTGGTGTTTTTCTTATTACAGAAGGAAACAAAACTTGGCATGGAGATCTTGCAGGGATCTTTTGGGAGTGGAGGGTTGTTTGTTTGTTTGATTGATGGATTTTTTTTGAGGGTGAGTTGTTTGATTGTGTTTCTGATTTGTGTTTGTTTGTTTGAGGACGGTTCTTTGTTTTCTTTTCTTCTACTGAGTTTAAAGTCTTCTGTATGCGTTCTTGAAAAAAACACCACACAAAAATTTAATTCCAACATTAAACAGACATTTAATAGAACTCCAGGAACTCCATTTTAAACTGCCACAGACTGCTATGAAGTGTGAAAAGTCCCCCAATGCTGACTAAGACCAACATTACCTCCTACAGGTTTCCACTGTTGTCCTTTGTTGGATGGTACTCTTCAATCTTCAACAGTTTGATGAAGTTTAGTTGTAAGATGACAAAGCCCTTGATGTTACTTTTCAGAAGGGTATGATGAAAAGTGAGGAATATACTGATCAGCAGTGTTTGCCCTTGTTTCTAAGATCCTGGTATTATGGAAGGACCTGACAATGAAGAAAGAAAGTTCTGTATTTGCCCTGTTCTGTGAGCAGATGAGGAAAGCAAACCTAAAATGTTTCTCACAGGACAGAAGGGTCATTGGCCTGGCAGGAAATCAGGCAAGATTCTTTAAGATAATTACAAAAATTAACTTTTCATCATAAACTATTTCCATTTTGTCTGAGGGGCAAATCCTAACTCCTCCAGAAATACCCTTATAACTCTGTCAAGCCATTCCTGAGAGGAGACTCTTGATAGCTTTCAACTTAAGAATAAAGTGCAAGATGGAGAAGTCATGAGGGAAAACCCAAAGGCAAAGATCACATATTTGCAGCTAGAAGTGAAGCCCTCAATTTTACCTTCCTGATTAAGGAAGCAGGGTGTGGATTTGCTGGAGGTAAGAAGCAATGTATTAATCTATTTAGAGATAATAGTAATAACCACACTGTGTGAGATCAAGGCACCAGCATTTGGTTCCTAGCAGAACTCATAAGAAAAGAAAAAAAAAAAAACATAAGTGTACACATTTTGTCTATATTTTTCTCTTTTTTTGGCTAATTTAATTCCAAGAACTGAGATGAATGTTTTCTTTTGCAGCATAGTGAACACAACCCTTATTACTGGAAGAAGGCCATAAGTCTTTTATTGACCTGATAATACAGGGTGTCAGCACTGCTCTGAGCCTGCCTACATGTGAGCTATTTCTAATTTGTTTCCACTGTGTGTTTCCCTAATCTCTGCACACACCATATCTGTATGAGGTCTGAAAACTCCAGCTTATCATTGCATAACAAACAAGAGCATTCTCTGTTAGCAGTGATTGTAAAATGCTACTGCACACTTTTCAAACTTTACCTGGCAACCAGTGAAATGGAAGCAGACCTTGCTAAACATGAAAACAGGTCTAAGAGTGAGGAGAAATTACTCGTGCCACCAGCACATTGTTCCTTGCACCAAAAAACAGGGAATGTCACTGGTACCCTTTTCCCTGCTGCTATGCCTCAGGGAAACTGTTGTTGTCAGCCTGAAGAGCCACAGGGATTTTTGCAGAAAGATCAAAATGAAAAAGGCAATGGGTAAACATTAGTAAGTTTTCTTGTATAATAGTTTTAGATGCATTATTGGTAATACAGCTATTCTCTATTAATTTGCTCTATCAGACTCAGAATTATTTTTACTGAACAACTAACTTTTTGTTGCATTTTTGACGATATTGTTAAGTTTTAATTAGGCTATCATTAAGTTCTTGGCTTCACATGTATGGCATATTTCCTCTAATTATAGTAATATTCTGAGTGCAAGTTTACACGTTAGGTAATCATCACTAAATCATTTCAAAGCACTTGCCCAGTTTTCCTTCAAGTCCCAAATTTAGCAGCCACAACACTGACAGAAGAAATGCCACAGGTCTTCTATCAGCAAAATCAGATCCTTTGGCTTTAAAACTGATTTCTAGAGGCATTTGAAGGTTCATCATTAATTGTTGTGCTGGAAGAGAATATGAACAATAATTTGTTCACCATGCCACTAATTATTTTGTAGACCCCACTCTAAAGCATGTATTTTCCATGCTACAATTCCTAGTTGAACTGCTTATTCCCCATACACAGGCTCTTCCACATATTTGATCAACTTTCTCCTTGAAGCTTAATAAGATCAAACATATATTTCTTGAGAAGAATGTACCAGAACATCACTTCACTCTGCACATGCAAATTAGTCATGGCATTATGCAGTGTCATGATGTAGGGGTTTTAAGAGCACAGTTGCCTGTCTCAAACACTCACATAATGATAAGGTTCTCCATTGACTTTTGAATTCCTTACCTATCTGTTTCATGACATCAACCTAATTCTGAGCAGCAGTAAAAAAAAGAAAGCATATCATAGGAGTCATCCAACATAAAACCCACGTCATGCCTGAGTGATAATATCAGCTCAAAGATATTCTGTGAGCACATTATTTATCTGTAGAATGAGTTTTGTTTTACATTGGCAAATACATTGTTCAGTGCTGGGTTCCTTCTGACATTTTAATTAGTCAGAGAGTACCATAAGATCCTTCTCCAGCTATCTAGAATTGTCCTTGTCCTTAAAAGAAGAAATCAATGCCATCAGCAAAATGTTTTTACTCTCTTATATATTCTTTTCTAAGGTAGTTCATGAATACAGCATAAGTCCCAACAAAGATGCCTGGCTAATTTTAGTGTTCCCAATATTGTGAAAATTCTGCCTTTACTACCTGAGCCATGATAATTTCATTTCCTTAAAAGCCTTTGGTCTTGCAATGTCAAAAGCCTTCCAGGAATTCAAGACTGCAGAAACAAAATCACCCCTGTTCAACTGCTCAAGAACTATAAATACCACTACTCTCATAAAATAGGACTTACTTTTGTAAAAGTAATTTTGAACCTTTCATACTGATTATTTTTAAGCCAGTATCTACGAATTATTTTCTTTCCTTAGAGTTTCTACTAATTTCCACTTAGAAGAACAGGACTAGAAGGCTGCAGTTCCAGGAGAAATCCATTAATTCTTTAAACAAGGGAATCATATTTCCAACATTTAGTCAGAAGCGTCAAGGCATCTTAAAAGAGAGGTTGTGTGCTTTATTGCTTCAGATATCCACCTCTCAGGTCCTGCAGACCTCTTGGATTAATGACATCTGGCCTAAGCAGTTCTTTTAGTGTCAGCTTTGTTTAACATCTACAGCTGTTTCAGTTTCGGAGAGACTCTCTGCTGGTGTGGGTGTCTCCTGAAGTGAACAGTGCTCCAAAGAATTAACACTGCTTTTATACACTGATAAAAGATTCTTTGGCAGCTTTTCTACTCTGGGTGTGTTTGAAAACAGATTTATTAATAATTTTTACTCATTTTGCTATTTAATTCCCAGACTCTCTTTTAGACTGTCTCATTGCTTTTGCTGTCCATATTCAGAAATTTATGGTTGACTATCTTGCCTGTATTTAGATAGATATATTTTTTTTCTAGATAATTTCTTCTTGCTTCTAACATCTTTGATAATTTTTTTTTCATGCTGGCTGCAGTTCACCTCCTCTCTAGCCTTTTTAATAGGTGGTATGCCCAGGGAGTAGTATTATTTATAGCCTGATATTTAAATAATGAATGTTCTTCAAGAAACTCTATTAGGCTCTAATTCAGTAACACTCGTGCCCAAGTTAGAGCATTGTGAGAATGGCCTCACTCAATTCCTTGAAGTGCTTATGTTCACATTATGTTCATGTTTAACCAGTATTTTTGAACTGCAGCAAGAATGAAGATTGTTTAAATGTTTATTAACAACAAGAATTAGTAATCAGATTTTTGGGGGTTTTTTAATAACATGGTAGAAGACATGTCATTATTGTAACTTCCTCATGTTGTTTGTAAATTTATTCTAGACATTTTTGCCCATAAGTAAATATATGTTCATTAGATTGGATCTTTGTCATTATAAAGTGCAAAGGAAGTTGAACGTCATAAGGTTGCTTATTTAATAGAAAATGTATCAAAATTCATTTCAAGCAAAAGACAATTTCTGCTCAACACCTGGTCCCATGCATTTTTTCTATGATGAAAAAGCACCAAATAATAGCAGAACTGTCTTTGCAATTCTACTTTTAATAATATTGAATAAATTATGGAAATTGATACAAAATATTAACTAAAATGAAAATGAAGAGTGGATATTATGTGCCTGGTTTCTCATTCTCTGGTCATAGAGGAGTAGCAGTAATTTTGGTTAAAGTGTTAAATGACAGATGTCCTTGAAACAGCAAATCCAGTAAACTATCCACAGGTCCTTCTTAGAGAAGCATTTTTCATTTCTGTTCTCTATTATAATAAAGAAATAGGTGTATACCTCCTCTTATGTTTCTGTATGAAGGATAACAGAAAAGGTGGAAATATACCCAGAACTGTATATAAACGTTGTTATCAACAAGGAAAGTTGGAAAATTAGTAACAAAAATGGTGTTAGTTTTAATTGTTGAAGCTTTTGTTTGTGATGTCTTGTGGTGATGTAGAGTTGCTGGAGTTCTAACTATAATTTTGTATAGTGGATTGAGGTTAAAAATTCCAGTTGTGAATTTGTANCACTCCCAGCATGATTTGCCACACTTCTTACTCTTAGGCTACACAGCTACAAATTAATTCAGGTTAAAAAAAACTTTGCATTAGTTTTTACTAATTATAATAAAAATACCAGGTTTTGGTGGCCTGTGTTGCCAACAATCAGCCATGGATTCATTTCTTAGTGCATCACAGCCTATTTTTTGGTAAAATACTCTTTTCAAAAAAGCATGTAGAAAACCCCCAGTGCTTCTTTTTAACTGATAAAGTCTTGGTATCATCTTTAAATGGGGCTCTGTATGTGGATACAAGACAAAAGTAAGGAAAATAACTTTAGGGGAAAAAAAAGAAATTGTACTTTTGTAAAATTTGTCAACCATAACCCAGGTAGATCTAGTAGGTTAGATTTTGAAAACTGATCTGTGATATGGTCTTTCAAAATTATTTATGCTTCTGAATTTATAACCGGGCTGGGTTTTGTAGTTTTGGAGGTTATTTGAATTCTCAAAGAGTTCTCTTGTCCCTCTTAGCAATTAACCTAAATCAGCTATGTTAGTGTAGGCATAAATGTGTGATTGGGTGAACTAAAATAGGTTTATAATGATGTGTTGAGAAAACAACAAACTGTCATCTTACATTACAGTAATATTCTTAACATCTTGGATTGCATAGGTTAATTGTCTACAAATCTTATTTCTGATAATGCTAGCTTATCTATTCAAAGCCTCTGCTTCAATGCCTTGTTTCTTAAAAGATGTTTATCAAATTTCTGAATAGTTGAAAATGTCTGCCTGACCTGTAAAATTTATCTCTGGAAAGCAGTCTAGGTACTCCCTGTTTAAAAGCTGGATTATGTAGGTTTGGCTTCCTGAAGTAAAGTATTTAAACAGTGCCAAAATAATATATATTTTGATTTCTATTTGTTTCATCTCTTGGTTTTGGGGTGTTTTTGTTCATTTTTTTTTTCTGTGTAGGTTCACATGAATGTCTCTATTATTTCAGCTAACAAAATGTCAGGTTTTATTGTAAATGTGATACCTCTGTTTATTTTGGAAAATCTGGGTTTTTTTAAGAATGCTTTCTGCAGTAATTTGCATATACTCCTTTATTCACAACAAACCATTGTAAGGAATTTTCTCTTGATGTTTGAAAAATTATTTTCCAAAAAGAACAGGAGAATAGATCACTGATTCCCATTTTTTCTGTTTGTGCATAGATGTATATAGAAGTCTGTATGTGTATGTGCCCTGTACTGGGCACTGGTGAGGCCACACCTCCAATCCTGTGTCCAGTTTGGGCACCTCACTACAGGAAAGACATTGAGGGGCTGGAGTGAGTCCAGGGAAGGGCAGCAGAGCTGGGGAAGGGTCTGGAGAGTCCTACAAGGAGCAGCTGAGGGAGCTTGGGATGTAAAGGCTGGAGAAAAGAAGGTTGAGAGGAGACCTCCTCACTCTCTGCAGCTCCCTGAATACAGTGTGTAGCCAGCTGGGGGTAGGTCTCTTCTGCCAGGCAACCAGTGACAGGACAAGAGGACATGGCACCAAGCTCTGTCAGGGGGCATTCAGGTTGGACATCAGGAAGAATTTTTTTCACTGAAAGGATGGTTAAACATTGGAGCAGGCTGTCCAGGGAGGTGGTGAGGTCACCATCCCTGGAACTGTTCAAGAAACAACTGGATGTGGAAGTCAGTGCCATGGTTTAGTTGACATGGTGGTGTTTGGTCAAAGATTGGACTTAATTAACTTGGAGGTCTTTTCCAACCTTAAATATTCTATGTGAAAATACATACTTTGGGGCATTTTATTAAATTTTCTTCTGTCTTTAGCACAACCTGTATCTTCTTATATATTACTTTTTCTATTCT
>WAAE01006935.1:0-124451 GCA_013400495.1 Nicator chloris
TCAAGGAGCTCAGATGCTGGTTAGTACTTGGACGTATGCCAGAGGGTAACAGGCACATCGTTTTGGTTCTTACTAAATGCCTTCTAAAATACAATTTAAAATATGTTCTAAAGTAGTTATTTAAAATACATTCTAACATATTGTGCATGTTCTTAAGTTTACTATAGAAGATTAGCTAGAATTTTCAAAGCTACGTCTCAACATACATATGGAGTATAAGCTCTATGACTAGCAGAAACCACAGGTATCCACACCAGATAATAACAGCCATATATATCCCATATATATCCCATATTATTTTGAAGTAGAACACCTTTAAATACCTACATAATGGAATAGCTTTTGCAGGTTTTTGAAGCAAAGTGGAAAAAAAATGTCTTGTTCTGTGTCCAAAACATTAGGGAGAACTGATCAGAGGACTTCCTGGACAGCAGGAGTGACCAGGCAGAGCAGGTGTGGGGCTCAGCACTCACTGCCTCTGCTTGGTGCTGTCAGCTCAAACCAGGTTCAGCACCAGTTTGCAGTAACAGAGACACTTCCCCAGTGGCAGTTTGTAAAAGGGAGCAATTAATAAGAACAGCTAATTCTTGAGAAATTCAAGTAAAATTCAGGTGATTTGAGTCTTTTTTTTAAAAAAAATTGTTTGACAAGTTTCCTGTTTGTGCCATATTTATTGAAAATCTTACTTCACACCTTCGATGAAGATGTTTTATGCCACTGAGGTAGAGAGAAGTAGTGGTAGTGGAGGAGTCGAGTTGTTGAGCACAGGAATTCTCTGAACAGTTTTCCTTGGATAACATTTTTCTATTTTTGCAGATTTTTTTTTGCTTTATTTCACTGTGAAAGACTTAACATGCACAGCTAGTGCAAACATCCATTCCTTGTGACAAAGTTTGTAGTTACCGTGTCCTTATTTTGCAACTGTGTTTGATTTATATTAGGAAACATGGAAGTCACTTACTCCAGGAAAGACCAAGTGGCTTCCTGTTCCAGCAGGACATTTCTTCTGCATTAATACTGCACCTCTGCCAGAGCCTCCGTCCTGGTGCTGAGCCGAGGCCTTAGCTCAGGTGGATGCCATGTATGTTCCATGTTCTAGATCAAGCAGGGAACAACATTTAAGCCTTATCACCGGTGTGGTACTCCCCATCAGCTGCAAGCAATCAGAGCATGTGGCTGGTGATTCAGGAGTTGGCAAAGGAGGATATAGTGTTTGCCAGCCTCATGTAATTTTGAATATCACAGCACAGGCTCGGAGCAGTAGAGTACAAGTCCAACAGTTTCTATTGTAGGTTTGTGTCTTGGTTTGAAAGACAGGTATCTGCTAGAGGAAATCAGAGCTTCCCTTGGAATGGAGAATGTAAACCCTTTCCATCCGAATTATTATAATTTTGAAATTAAGGGGCTTTTAGGCAAAGATATGGGAATATCAGTTCTTTACTAGGAATATTACAAAATACAAAGGCAATAGTACAAGAAAAGAAAGAAACAAGCTAACAACGACAACAACAAAATAATCTTAGAAACAGTGACAGAATCAGAATATGACCTGACACCCTGTTTGGTCAGGGTTTGGAAGCAGTCTAAAATAAGTCCTGGTGTGACAGATGTGGCTCTTTTGGAGTAGAGGTGATCCTGTAGAAGGGTCCAGTGCTGAGATGGGTCCAGTCTTCTTCTGGAAGTCCAGTGGAAACACGAGCTCCCTTGGTCTTCTGATTTTCCAGGTTTTATTCAGGCAGGAATGCCTGGCTCCTCCCAATGGGTGGAGCATCTCATAATAGGATGATTTAATTTTACCAGTCAGGTGGTGAGCCTTAATGGCCCACTCACAGATTATATCCCCCTGGAGGGAGGATGGGTGGTGGAAGAGGTAAGGGAACACCACCCCACCTGGTTTTAACAGCTGGCCCATTAACAGAAGGCACCCACCCCCTTTCCCCCTGGAGTTATGAGGAATGGGTTATACAGGAGATAGAGAAAAACATCTGCCCAACCAGTTTCAACAGATGAAAATGGAATACACATTTTTGGTTATATATTGCAACCCAAGACATTTTGTGATTTTACCTGCTCGACATGATACTCATGTTGAGATTCAGATGTGGGAGGCAGCTGTCATGTACTGCATCATGTTTTAACAGTGCTGCAAAATCAGAAATCACTGTTCTATTTTTGGCTGACCCTTTATGTTTTCTTTTGCAGAGCCATAGCCCTGCCCCTGAGTACCAAACTAGGTGTGAAAGACAAGCAGAGACCAAAAGCTCAGCCCAACCCCATGCTGGAAACATTCTACAGTACGCGCCACAAGAACCCTGAAGAGGTGAGTCCCTTCTTCCTTTGTTTTCCTGTAGATTTAGTGTCTTTAGCCAAAGAAAATCCCGTTTGGAATCCTGAAGTTTTGCAATGCCATTCATATCTTGAAGCTCAACAAAGGAAACACTGTAGCACTGGTTACCTGCGAGCAGCTGGCCAGGAGGGTGCCCCTGCAATGCCATCAGCCCTGAGTTCTGCTCCTGAACACCTGGGAGGAAACTGTGCTCCCAAAAGAAAGTGACAGCTCCTGCTTCCTGTTAGACACAGCACAAACTGCAACACAGGGGGCTCTGCCTGAACATCAGAGGCACTTTCTTACTGTGAGGGTGCCCAGGGAGATTGTAGATTTTATATCCTTGGGAAAACTCAAAGCTCTCTAGACATGGTCCTTGACACTTGGCTCTAGGTGCCTCTGTTTGAGCAGGGCCCATTGGATGAGGTGATCTCTATGGTCCCTTCCAACCCTAGCCATTCTGTGATGGCTTCTTTTCATATACTGGCAAACCCTGTAAAAAATTAGTCACATCAGCTGCCTTGAGCTCCTACATTGCTATTCCCTGTAGCTCAGCCAATGTGTCTTACTTGATCTCCTAGTCCTAGACTGGGTCATTCTGTTGCTGTGCACTCCATGAGTTTGAGATTGGCCTTGCAAGAAGCCAGAGTCTTGGTCATCATCACAGAGATTGTGAGGGGCTTCAGAAACCTGCAAACAACTGGTGGGTAGTTTTCCCCTCGGGGATAAGAAGAGTGACTTTCAAGAAATTGGCAAGATGACCCAGAGTTGTAATGGCTGCTGCTGATGGGAAAAACCACTAGCAGGATTGTGAATTGTCAGGCGATATTAGAATTTAATCTGGTCAGTGAAGTCCCTGGGTGTGAACTCTGTGGTAGGGAAATGAGTCTGATTTTCTTTCAGCTTGTTTTTGTAGGCTTTCCCTTGGCCTCGAAGCAATAACTGTGAAGTCTTATCAAGGATGGGTGAGCAGAGGTCTCACTGTGGGTTCCAGTCCCAAGGAACAATCCTACTCCAAGCACATTGCTTTGCCAAGGCTGTTGCAGCATGGTTTGTGCTGCAGTGGGGCATGAGGAGCCCCAGGACATGCAGTACCAGGTTAAAAATAAAGGAAAAGAGGCTAAAATTAAAGTGTAGGCATTGATCTGGCTAGTACAGGCAGCCCATCTCTGCAGCAGTGGGAAGGATTGTTCTAAGAGACAGTTGTCAGTGTGGTAGGCCCTGACCTGCTTACCTTTCTGTCCTCAAAATCCAAACATTTCTCAATATAACTGCTTCTGTGGCAGAGATCTAACTCAAGATCTGGCTTTGTCACCAGGTTTTTCCCACAGCTCTCCCTGTGCCCCTGTTGCACCGAAGTGGTGCTTTTCTCCCAGCAGATCTGGGATACTGGAACATATCCTCACCATGAGACAGCAGTATGAGGTGGAGCAGGAACTGCTGCCTGGCTCTCTCCACTACTGGGTACACCTCAGCCAGTCTGATGGCTTCCTTCCTCTCCCATGAGCTCTCAAACCACAGCTTAGAGGCAGCTTTTACTTGTCCAATACAAGATGAGATTTTGCAGTTCTTGGCAGCCGTTTCTTGGGAGGAATTCCACATGATGGAGCAGTTGGAGAATGTAAATTAGTGTCTTCATTTGTCTCCACCACCAGAACAGAACTCAAAAAACAGCATATCTGAAAGCAATATATCTGAAAATTGGCAATGAACTTATTTTTGTACAGTATGCTCAAAGTATGTAGGCCACTCTCACATGATATCAATTCAGGTGAATGCATTCCGTGAAAACCTGTTGCTTTACTTAGAAAATAAGGCTATCCATGATGACACTTCCAAGTAGGGATATAAAACATGACAAACTTTTTTCATGTCACATGCTAAACTCATAACAGGCTAAGGACAAAAAGGAAGGTAATTGCAGGATTTCTGTGAGTTATATATTGAAGAATTACCCCTAACAGGTTTACCACAACAGAAGAATATCCAGTAGGAAAATGATGTTGCCTCTGCTCATGACATCCATCATGGTACTGCATCAGAATGCTGAGAGGCGTGACAAGATTCAGTGTGGAACTATAAAATACCATTTAAGCTGCAGTGATCTTTATTGAAAGGACACATTTGAGGGATTTGGTCCCTGAAGACAGGGTGTGGATGTGATTTGGCAATGAACTCGTGAGGAGACAAGACCAGTTTGAAACTGGGGAAGTTCACATAAAAAATGAGAAGTTTCAACATCAGCATTTTTAACCAATTGATTAGAGGGAAATGGAAAGATTTTCTACTATCCAAGATCTTGACACTGGGAACGGACAGCTTTCAGAAAGATGCCTTAGCCTGAACAGACTTGGGCTGGCCAGGGGATCCAGCTGGGCTCTGTGGTGGGTCAGAGGAGATACTGCCCTGTCTGACCTTTGAATCTGGATCTGAACCTGATGCCTTATCTGTTTTCCAGGGTGAGCTGCTCAGTTTAGCCAAGCAATGTGACCTGCCAGTGAGGAAGGTGGAGAAGTGGTTCTGGCGCCGGAGGAACATGGACCGGCCCAGCCTGTCAAAGAAGTTCAGTGAGGCCTGGTGAGCAGGAGCACAAGCCATGAACTCAGGTTTTCACTGGAGCTGAGCTCCACAGACAGCTCCCCCTGCCTTCTCCTGTCCTCCATCCCCATGCAGAGAGATCCCAGCTCCCTGTCTGCCCTCTATCCCTATGGAGAGAGCATCTTGGGTCTTCCCTGACCCACTTGGCTCTGCTGTAACTCTCTGCTGCAACTCTCTGCTGCTTCTGTTACAGAAACATTTCTTGCTTTCTCCCCTTATTTGCAATCCTGTCTCCTTTTAGTGCTGTACCTTTATTCCTTACTAGGCTCTTGTTTCTGACTTTTCCCGACTTTGTCAGATTGGCATCCTGCTTTGACACACATTTGAACCTGAAAAACTCTCTGCTCTTTACATCTTACTGCCTTACTGCTGCTTCAGTACCTACTAAAAAGGCATCCTTTCTGTTGCCTTTCCCATAGTTTCCCGTTGCCTCTCTGCAAGGAGATTCCTTCTACTGCACCTTTTCTGCAACTATTTTGTGCACCATTGCTTTCAAAAGCTACAGGTTGGGTTGGATTCTGCTGTCATTTGACTTCAGCATCCTGAAAGTCACAAACTGGTACTCTTCCACAGGGGTGGAAGCTTGTGAGCAAAGAACAAAAACTGCCTTGGAAACAGTTGTGTGGAAATCCTCCTTCTTATGTGGAGGCACAAAATAAATCTCAGGTCAGACAGATCAGAATGTCAGTCCTGGCTCAGCTTTCCACAGAAAAGGAGGATTCTCCACAGCTTGGTTGGAGTGCTTTATTTACAAGACGCTGCTCTGCTATTTGTGAAGGAATTGGGTTCTCCCAGGAAAGCCACATAGGCAAAAGAGATGATGAAATACCTGTAGGACTATTCATCTATCTAAAAGATCTATCATCTATAGGATAGGCATCAACTTTGAGCTCATCAGTATGTGCTCCATTTAACACTCCACCTGTAATTTGAAACCCCTGCCTAAAAACCCTAATTCAGAAAGAAGAAAAGGGTCTGTATTATTTATTTTTAATATTGCATATAGTTACAAATATTTACAGAAACAATGAATAAGGAGCTGTAAAGCAACAATGTTTATTCTGCCTCCATCTGGATGAAATGTCAGCTCTCCCTGCACTCTGATGACTTGTAGTAAATAGTAACAGGAAATAGGAAGCAGTAAATCCTTTTCTGCCTCAGCCCCCTGAGGATAGTATCCTTCCACCCGCCCTCTGTGGCCATGTGCAGTTTGTAGACAGAATGTCTCTCTGATGTGACGTAGCAGCTTTGTAGAGTTCATTTTTGTCCTGGAATTCCTGGGGGTTTCATTGACAGGTGGAGTCTCTCAAAATGCAGTTCTGTCTGAATGGTTATAGAGGTTTTTGGAAATTTAAGGAATGGTTTAGACAGTTTTACTCCTTTGAATATTTCCTATGTTTCATTTACTAATAATTTGTTTATTCTGTTGGGATGAACTTTCCCTCATTCCTTACTACATGTGTGAATATTCAGGTGACCTGCCGCTGTCCACTGAACTGTGCAAATAGTTTGTATGTACTTCTGTGTGAGTTTAGTGTTGGTAAATCATTACTGGCTCCTCACTGGCCAAACATGACAGTAATTAGTTATTGTACATGGTAACGAATTTAGTAGGTTGGATCTCCAAAGACCTAGGAGAGAGATTGGCATTGTTTCACTTTTACAAATGCATCTGCTACTGCTGGGAAGCTTTGGGATTACTCTCTGTGGGATTTTAGTCAGCAAGATTCTTGTGTCTTGTGCCATCTCTACAGCAAAGGAATTGCTCTTTGTGAAGTCTGGGAAACATGCTGGTAACATGCAAAGAGCTGCTCCTGTTTTGGTCAAACCTTGAACATACTTACTAATGTGTCTTTGCCTTAGTAGTGTTATTCTTTGAATTAGTATGAGGGTACACAGACTTGCATCTCAGAGGTTAATGAATGGGATTCTAATGCCCTTTCTTTTGTTTCTTTTTAGTTGGAGATTTACATTTTACATAATTTCTTTCTTCACCGGACTTGCTGTACTGTACAATGTGAGTACACACACATTCACCTGCTGTTCTACCCAGCCAATGCCTGCAAGAATGGCAGAGTTTGCTGTCAAACATGCCTTTTCAGATCTTCTAGGGGTTTTCCATACAGGTTGGCCTGTATCCTCTGCATAGCACACTTAGGAGACCACAGACATACTGGACCATGCTTATATTAAGGACTCCAGAACCAAGAGGTTTCCTCTTCTTTTGGCAAAGCAGAAGGCAATTGGGATTGTGTAAAAGTAAATTTCTGCAGGGTAGGAGATAGAACACTTACCTAAGTTGGAAGCTGCAGGGCCTTTTTGTGTGTTGTATCCAATACCTCTTTAAGGTAAAGAAATTTGGCTTCCTTTGGAGCATGGACTGCAATTTCATAATTTTATCTGCTAATTTTCTTTTCCTTATCCAGGGTGTGATTGGTTCAGGCTCATGCTTCGGCCTTTTCTCCAATTTGATAAATAGTGAGTTCTCTTGATACAATTTGAACTGCCTCACCAGGCAGAAGTGGTAACAGGAGCCATGGGTGTACTCTACTCCCTGAGCTGTGGTCACTGAGCTGTGACTAGGGGCACTGGCCATCTGCTGCCTCTGTTTTAAAGGTTCCCCTGAATCTTTTGCTCTGTCTGGTTCCCTAGGTGAACTTGCAGAAGTCTTCTGGTACAGTCTGATGAGTTGAGTGATGGAAAATGTGCACATCCCAAGGCAGCAGGCACAAAGTCTCCTTGTAACCTCTCATTGTAACAAGTGAAGGATTTTGGAATTACACAGACTTTCAAGTCAGATTTTAAAGTACTCAAAAGTATGAGGATTATAGGATGAGCTAGCTGAGGAGTGAAGGTATCTGAATCCCAGCTGCAGTGTTCTGTGGGTCTGTACATCAAAACAGAAGACTGCTTCCTGAGACCAGCTATTGAAATTTGGTCTGGATGACCTGGTTAGCATTGTACAAGAGCCCCATGGCAAAAAGGGACAAAATCATATTCTTCAGTATGTTATCTGTCCATTATATGGATGAAATACCATTTTCACTTTTTGTGACCCATGTCTTTATTCAACACACATCTTATCGTTTTCAAAGAAAAGTGAGACATCCATTCTGAAGACAGCACCTCTAGATCCTTTAGCAAATGTTACTCTGTTACCTACATTGTACTAAAATGACTACTTTAAAAAGAAGGACAAAGAACCAACATGACAGGGCATATATACATATGAGATTTCCTGACTTTCACATGTTTACTTTGTAACCTGAGAAACTTTTTAACATGCATTTGTTTTTGTGAAACTCCCTTCTTTCTTTAGGAAAAAAGCTAATGTTTAAATGTGTTAGTAGTTTTGGACTGATAGCAAAAACCTCTGCCCGTGAGTCAGTGAAACAGCCTGTAACAAAGGAAAGTTATCTTCCAGTAGGCCACCAGAAATCAGCTGTATTTGCTGAGGATAGAGGAATGATGAAATTCAGGGATCTGGAGTTCCTTTCTCGCTTAGGTAAACAGTATGCCGTAGTTGTTTCATAGTTTTTGCTTTGTCTTTTCTGGTTCTATATCATATATCTCTGCTGGTTCTGCACATGTATTTGTTATAAATTCTACTCCCAACCTCACTCCCAGTCAGCAGGGACTGTGTATTTTCCAAATTACCACTGCACCTAAAACCACTGCCTCCTGCTTCCCCTCTGTATCACCCACACACCAGCACTGCCCAGTGAGAAGAAATGCCTGAGCTCTGATACCTGGAGCCCTGTAGAACTTAGAGAAAATGACCCTCATAGGTGTGAGGCATTGCTGTGTTCTGTGAGCTCTGATCCAGTCTGGGCACAGCTCTGGGCAGAGCATGCTCCATGCAGGGAGGACTCTTGCAGACTTTAGTTACCATGTTTCTATGAAAGTTTCAAAACCACCAAGTTCTAAACTAAAAATTTTCTATTGGACAGAGTAGAATCTTTTCAGAGGTTCATTACTTAACAAACTGCAGCATAACCTTCACTGTTAGAGGAAAACCCACATACCTGACACACCAGTGGTCAACCTTCTATCCACATTGAAGTGTTATTCTCTAAATCACAGACATTCCTAATGAAATACTTGTAAGATTATTTTTAAATGCTCAAAACATCACCACCACCTCAAGCTTGTAGAAGACTGCAAAAAATTGGGAGAGGTCTTCTCTGAGCTATTTTATTTGGGACAGCTAAATAGTTTGTGAGATTTCAGGCAAATAGCCGCAATTTGGAAATGTCACAAGCAGATGCAAGTCCTTGTAGTGGAAATCTCTTGGCAATTGGATTCCAGACAGTAAGACCAGCTCTGCCTGTAATAAAACACAACAAAGTCTATAGTAGTAACAAACCAAAGAAATTAGACAATGGATAAGAAAAGAACTCCTCTGATATTCTCCCACATGTTGCATTTTTGTTGCAGAAGCCTTGGCTTTGGGACCATAGAGAGTGCTGGACAGGATATCCACAACAGGTGAGTCACAAGAAGGAAAATTGCTGTTATAAATCTTGTATTGTGTTTCTGTATTTTTTGAAAATCAGATTATATTAGTGACAAAAAGAGGACACTGAATTAAATTCAGACACTTAAGAATTCAAAGCCAGACCCTCATCTGGAGAGAACATCTTTGTACCCAGTATCATCTAAAGGCAAGAAAAGATGAATTGGCAGAGCACTTTGCTGGTACCAAGAGAAAATGAAGACTGATGTTCCAGGACTTTTTGTCTGACAGTCAAAGCTAGAACAAGACCCCTTGACAATATGTGGAGGTTGCAAACCCATAAAGGGAAAAGTCATGGCCTATTCTAACAGTGTGAGCCACAGGAAGTGTAATGGGACAAATGACTGAAGAGTGAGGCAATGCCTTTCAAGACAAATCTCTGAACAATCCAGTATTGCTCAAAGGCAAAAATTTTAGGGTCAAATCTGTAATTTGGTGTAAAAATTAAACCATACAAACAAGGGGGGCTTGAATAGGAATATAAGTCTGAAAGGATCACTCAGGTCCCTCTTTCTCCTGCTCTGTACACTTGCAGTATATGTCTTGTCAAAAACAATGGGAGCCTCCATAATGGCACACTGTGATGGACTGACCCTGGCTGGCCACAGCGTGCCCACCAAGCCCATTTTTCTCTCCCCTGCTCAAATGGAAGGGGAGGAGAAAATATAGCAAAAGGCTCATGAGTTAAGGACAGGGAGAGAGCACTCCCCAGTTACCGTCACAGGCAAAACAGGCTTGACTTGGGGAAAAGTTATTTTAATTTATTATTAATCAAATAAGAGTAGTTTAATAAGAAATAAACCCAAATCTTAAAAACACCTTCCTGCACCCCTCCCTTCTTCCTGGGCTTAAGTTCACTCCCACATTCTCCACCTCCCCCTCTGCAATGGTGCAGCGGGATATGGAATGGAGGTTGTGGTGAGGTAATCACACCTTTTCTCTGCTGCTCCCTCCTCCTGCTCCAGCTCTTCCCCTGCTCTGGCAGCAGGGTTCTCCAGTGGGAGACGGCTCTCCATCAATCTCTCCACTGTGGGTCCTTTCCACAGGATGCAGTCCGTTAGGAATGGACTGCTCCATTGTGGGTCCATCACAGGTCCACAGGTGCTGCCAGGAGCCTGCCCCAGCACAGGGTCTCCACAGGCTCAGAGCTTCCTTAGGCCACATCCCTCTGCTCTAGTCAGGGGTCCTCCAGGGACTGCAGGTGGATTTCTGCTCCCTGTGGACCTCCATGGGCTACAGGGGTGCAGCCTGTATCACCATGGGCTGCTGGGGAATCTCTGCTCCAGCACCAGGAGCTCCTCCTCCTGCACTGACCTGAGGGTCTACAGAGTTGTCTCATATTCTCACTCCTCTCTCCACACCACTCTTGCCCAGCAGTTTTTCCATTCTTAAATACATTGTCCTCATGGCAACATTTTGTTCATGGAGCCAGTGGCAGATCCATCTTGGAGGTGTCTGGAACTGGCTCTGTTGAACAGGGGGCAGCTTCTGGCATCTGTCCTAGTTTAGGGCAAATTTGGGAGGAAACCTCTGAATGGGATCCTCTGGAAGCAAGCCCAAACAGCCCCTCCCCCCTCAGTTGGTTCGGGAATAAACTTCCTCTGAGAAAAGTGGAAAAAACTATTTATTTAACAAACAAAAGCCCACAGGCACCAACAATTGAATAATATGAAACAATAAAACCTCTCGCTGCTCCAAAAGGGATGAAATGGCCAGAATGAAAGTGTCCTTGCCGTGGGTGTAACTCGGCTCTCAGTCTCTCTCAGGGGGGTCCAGGCCCCGCTGGGCCGCAGGTGAGAGCTCCCGGTGCCTCTCTGGTCTTTTCAGTCCAGGACAGATTTAAACAGTCCCAAGAAAAAGGGAAAAGCTGTCCAGGTAGCTTCTCTGCTTCAGCTAGTCAAAACTAATTAAAGGGAAAAAAAAAAAGAAGAAAAAAAAAGGAGAGCTCCGTCTCTCTCTGTCTCTCTCAAGACAGCACAGTACGAAGAGAAGGAGTGGGAGTTCCAGCAGTTTCTCAAACTGTGTGCTTCTTCTTGAAACCAGCCTCGAAGGTACAGGACATAATATCCAACACAGAACAGACAACTGGGGATACAAGCATCATGAAGTCACCCTAGGACACCTCTCACAGAAGCCACCCCTGCCCCCACCCTGCTACCAAAATCTTTGCATGTAAATCCAACACACACCCATTTTCCAATATTTGTAACAATCACAAAAGACCAAAACAAGGGCTGATGATGTCCCACTGGCAAAGAGCAAGTTAAGGACAAACCTGTGTATTAGCAGGAACAACAAATGTACTTACAATTTCTACTAAACAGACCATGCCCTGTGCTATAGACAAAAGAAACACCAGTTCTCCCAAATAGTCTGATCTTTGAGGCAGAAAAAAGTAGCTTCTGATCCAGAGCTCCTGTTTGGATAACCTGGAGTGTGATCAGCATATAGCAGCTTGGGAGATGTTCATATCCTCCCTGGAAGACCCAGGGCATCCAGCTGTGCTTCCTCTTGTGGCCAGTTGCTGGTGCTACAAAGGAAAACAAACTAAAATTTATGAAGGCCATAAATAACCAGTTGGTATTTGGGAGCACAATACCTCATGTTCCTTTGGAAATGCTTGCAAAGCCCCTTTAGTTAGTAATTATTTATCAAATAGATTCAGGTTTAAGGAGGTCATATAGTGCCACAACAGCAAAAATTGCTTGTTAAATAACAAGATCTTCCTGAGTGGGTCTGAGCTTTCAGTTTCCCAGCTATAAAAGCCTAGATAATTTACCCAAAATAATGTGAATTACATTTCCTGCTGGGGTTGGATTTTCCCCCACTAGTTTGATTAAACTGGAAAATCTGTGGCAGAGTGCAAGGTATCTGAAGCACCTTCAAGTGTAAAAAGGGAATGATTTATTCAGCTACTCTTTTTCCACCATAATGAATTGGTTTATGTAGTTTTTAAAACTCTGTCTGTCTGCTCAGAAATCTGAATTTCTGAAATCTGAGTAGTGCTGAAGAAATCCTAAAAATATTCAGGATCTTCATGGTGGTTTCCTAAACGTTTGACATGGTGTGGTAAAGTGGAATTTCCCCTGCTGTTTGGTTTCATCCTGGCACAAATGACATTCAGTGAGTGTGTTGTTCAGTTGAAGTATTTCCCCCTGTAGCTGCAGGAGCCAGCTTTGTTGATTTGGTTTTTGTATTGGGTTTTCACGACCTGGTTTTGGTAGCAGGGGCCTAGAGAGGTGACTTCCATAAGAAGTTGGCAGAATCTTCCTCCGTGTCCAGCAGAGGCAATCTGTGGTGGCTCCAAGGTTCAACGGGCTGCTGGCCTAGGCTGTGCCAATTAGAAATAGTGGTCACACCTCTGTGATAACAGATTTAAAAATAAAGGAAAAAAAAAAAAGAAGTTATTGCACAGCTATATTTACAGCCAGAGAAGAGCAGGCTGAGAACATGGGAGAGGAACGACTCTGCAGACACCCAGGTCAGTGAAGGAGGAGGGGCAGCAGGTGCTCCAGGCACTGAAATTCTTCTGCAGCCCGTGGTGAAGACCAAGGTGAAGCAGCTGTGCCCCTGCAGTCCATGGGGATCCACGGGGGATGCAGAGATCCACTCACAGCCCATGGAGGAGGAGCCCACTCCAGAGTAGGGGGATGCCTGTGAGGAGGCTGTAACCCTGTGGGAGGCCCATGGAGAGAGGAGCCCTGCTCCCATGCTGGAGCAGCCTGTCCTTGAAGGACTGCACCCCATGGAAGAGTGAGCCATGCCTCAGCATTTTGGGAAGGATCGTTTTCCACGAGATGAACTTACGTTGTGCCAGTTCACAGTGAACTGTTGCCTGTGGGATGGACTCACACTGGTGAAGTTCTTGAAGAACTGTCTCCCATGGGAGGGACCCCACGGTGCAGCAGGGGAACTATTCCTCTCCCTGAGCAGCAGGAGAAGCCATGGGTGATGAGCTGACCATAACCCCCATTCCCATCTCCTTGTGTCACCAGGGTATGAGATAGGGCTGGGAAGGAGGGAGGGGCAGGAGGAAAGGTGTTTTTAAGGGTTTATTTCCCTTCTCATGATCATGCTCTGATTTTGTTAGCAATGAACTTAATTCATATCTCTAATTAGAGGCTGTTTTGCCCATGGCTGTATTTGATGAGCAACCTGTCCCCATCCTTATCTCAACTCATGAACCCTTTGTTATATTTTCTCTCCTCTGTCCAGCTGTGCAGGGGAGTGACAGAGTAGCTTTGGTGCCTGCCTAGCATCCAGTCAGCATCAACCCACTACCGTTGTCTTTTGCCTTGAAAGGATTTTTCACTTGCAGCCTTTGTACTGATGTATCTGATGGGTATTTCCCTGTCTCTCCCCCTCTCACAGCCTCTCCAACCCTCCCTGTTTTGGTACTACATGCTGGAGCTCTCCTTCTATTGGTCACTCGTCTTTACCTTGCCCTTCGACATCAAGAGGAAGGTGAGTGGCAGTCTCAGGAGAGAATCAAGTACAAACAGGACACAAGCTGAACATTTAGGAGAGTGATCTCTAAGAGCATGTGTCTAGTGCTAGTCAAGGTTTTGTGGGACTCTCTCCTTGCTCATTCACAGGAATTTTCGTTCCCAGTCACTGGCTTTCTCTACTCTGGGAAGTGGAGAACACCAACCCTGACACAGAAAGGTGCAAAGTACTGCAGAGTTCTCAATCCAAACTTAAAATCCAAATGTAAAAATTGCTCTTCTGTAACTCTTCTAGGCTGCACTAATCATAGAGACAGGAAAAGAGGTGGTTCTCTACCAGTAAAGCTGCTTGTGTTCTGGTGCCAGTGTCCAAACAGACAGGGCGCAGCATCAGACCACGGCTGGTGGAGGGAAAGAATGTTCTTTGTTGTTCATTTTACACCATGAGCGCTTCATTCCTGGATCTCTTCGTTGCCTATATTTCTAGAATGCATTTGGTAAAAGAATGCGTTCTAGAAAGACTAGTAAATCTAGTAAGACTCTGTAGTGGGAGGTTTCTTAGTCACTAGGTAGAGAGATATCATTGCTACCTGCAGGAGCCACACTTGGACTGGGGCAGGAGATGCATTACATATTTTATACTCTGCTGTTCCCCTTCTCATCAGGATTTCAAGGAGCAGATAGTCCATCATGCTGCAACCATCTTCCTGATCAGTTTTTCGTACTGTGGCAACTACATCCGCATTGGGACACTGGTGATGGTGATTCATGATGCTTCTGATTGTTTCCTGGAGGTGAGCCAGGCAGAGCCTAATCAGCTGTGGTGCTCTCCAGTCACAGAGCGTCCTTCTATCTAAGAACATGGGCCAAGCACTGGGGTACTCCACAGATCCCTCGTGCTGCTCTGCTAACCCAGCCGAGGGTGCCCAGCTGAGAGCTGGGCAGGGCTGTGGTTTCCTGCATGCAGGATGTGTCATACTCATCTCATTAACCCCCTGGAGTGTGTGCAGATGCTGTCTTGGCTGCTGTTTTATTGTTCTTTCTCCTTCCAGCCAACTAAGATATTCAATTACATGAAGTGGAAAAGAACTTGTGACAGCCTCTTTATGATCTTCTCAGCTGTTTTCCTGATCAGTCGCCTGGTCATTTACCCCTACACGTGAGTCTGCTGCAGTGAAGGGGGCATGGAAGGCTGCCTTCTGACAGACAGGACAATTAGCTGGGTGCTGCAGCCTTTGTTTTTTTGGTTGTGGAGCATGTGTTCCTGCCCTTTGCACAGGCTGAAGTGCCACATGGCTGTTGCACCTGTCTTGGAGTAAACAAGGGTGCTCTGCCTTGGAGTTTATAGAACAGTCCTGAAGCCCTGAAGGGTGCTGCAGAGGAGGAGCCCTGGGCCAGTGGCTCCATCCTGTGTACTTTGGGTGGGGATCTGATAGTTGGCTCATATGTGATAGGTAAAGATGGAAGTGGCTGATCTGAAACTTGGTCTGTGACTACAAATTTCTGGGGCTTAATTGTGGCCCTACTAACAACATGCTTTCCCTCCACTGCAATCCCCTCTGTTTTGCAGAGTGCTTTATAACACCTACTATTACTCCATGGAGATATTCCAACCTTTCTTTGGATACTACTTTGTGAATGTTCTCCTGATAATTCTGCAGCTGCTCCACGTCTTCTGGTCCTGCCTAATTATTCACATGATCTACAAGTTCATCCTCCAGGGCACGGTATGCATCAGTTTGTAGTATCCTTTACATCACACGGGGAAGGAGGGTCCACCTAGACAGCTTGAGAATACAGGGGTCCATCTGGCATGAGTTCCTTATTGTTCTAGTGTAATTATACATGTATATTACCAACAGTAATATAGGTGGAAGGAAACTCAGTAATATTAGGGAAAGTTGACTGAAAAAAATTTTATGAGTCACTACAATATTGGGTCCACTTCTGATGCTTATATTCAACAAAAATGTGGATTTGACTCTGTGAACAAAACCAGTGACATCTGAGTAAAAATCTCAACACTTTGTGCAGTGTGATTTGCATTTGTAACAAGACTGAGAAATCAAGGAAGGGAAAATAGTCATGATTGGTGAGGTCAGTGCAGAAGCGTTTCCCTTATTGTACAGGATTTTTGATTACATTTGGGTTATAGTGCTGTAGATTTCCCACAGTAGATATTTTCTGTCTAAACTAGCTGCCTGGGCTCTTCTGGCAGCAGTGGAGGGCAACAGGCATGCCCAAATTATGATCCATTCCATACTGCACCTGGCAGTGCTGCTCAACAGGCACAGAACTACCAGAGATTAATATCTGAGCTCCAGCTGTATAAACTGAAATGAAATGCATCCCACATCCCACTCTTTCTGGCCTGTAGTATTTGCTGTGAGACCAAACTGCTGCTCAGCATGAAATTCTTCGCAAAATCAAAGCCGTGACTGGCAACGTGACAGGGATGCAGTCCAAAGGTGACCAGCCAGTGCCTCATGGGAACTGACCTCAGAGCTCAGGATGATTTGTTTTATTAGTGTCCAGCTGAGGAATTTTGTCTTACAGGAACCGAGAGCAAGCACTAAAGGCACCTGTTTATCCGTATTGTTCCCATTTTCTTTATCTGCCTTCCCTTCAGGTAGCACAGAGCAAATTACTTGCAGATCAGGACTGGAAAGGAAGACACAACTGAAGACAGCCTTTTATTCTTTTCCTAGTTTTTGTATGGGCTGAATTACCGCTGCAGTTACTGTAGTATAAAATGATGAGGTAATAAATAGTCTTATTAGAAAGAAAAGAACTATCAGGGAGGAAAATCCTGAAGCATATCCAGAATTTTTCCTATTTTATCTAAAATTGATCTGCCAGATTTGATATAAAAATACATTTGAGAATTTTCTGTACTGAGCAGTAAAAAGCAAAAAAGAATTGTCCTAAACAGATCTGTTTCAATGACAGTGTTTAGTAGCCCAAAGTAGTATCAGCAAGAATTCAGGACATTCTCGCTTTGAGAGCCATGAAACTCTTGCTGCAATCAGTTCATGTTCTTCTTGTGGGCTTTTCTGATCTCCACGGTTTTCCTCTCTGGCTACAGGATAGTCTTTACCACCTTCTCACATAATGTTCCCTAATCCCAAGTAATTAGAACTCAGCCTAGATCCTGAAGTACAAGTTTCATTACCTCGTAGAGGGAGCAGCTTTGTTCCTTTGGGAATCTTGCCAGATTTAAGGCCTCAGCCACATTCTCTGGCTATAAATGGATATATTTAGAAATACTGATGATGAGTTGTCCTTATGCTGCAGATCCAGACTCCTGCATATTTCCTGGTCTGCCAGTTCCAGAGTGATCTGAGGTGCAGGTTTTTCACAGCAGAGAGCATCTTCCACCCCTATTGTCCTTGGAGGTAGATTGAATTCAGTGCAAGTTCAGATTTTAAATCCTTTCTGCATCTGGTTGTAGTGATCTCTGGAAAGAGCATGAGCCCAAATAGAGTTCTCAATATGATCTGGGAGATCTCAAAAAGAATGTACAGCCATAAGTGGAGACTAAATTTCTGCGCAGCACCTGATTTGCCCCTGGCAGTTTCTAAAGCTCAGGTCACAGAAGGGGTTTGCAGCTTTCCCTCTTTCCAACAAGGAGTATGACACTGTGAATTTGTCCCCAATATTGGCATCTTACATGGCAGAGTAGAGACAGCCTGAGAAGCCAGGAAGTGCTGAGCTGCTTTTTCTAAACTGTCATCCCATTATTTCCTTTTGCCTTCCTTTTAAGGCAGTTAATTAAATATTTACAGAAGGGGATTGCAGGTTTCTCAGTCAATAAACAGCAAGAGGAAAAGCCTGGCCATAAAACTGAATGTAGTCAGAGTGGAGTGGCTTTGTGTTTCCAGCCTGTCCCAAGCAGTGTTGTCAGCCTGCAGCCACTCAGGCCATGTAGGCAAAAGTTAGCTCCTTGTCCCTTTAGGAAAGTGTAAAAGAGCTTGATTGACTGCCTCCGCCATCATTCTCCTGTGGGCCTGATTTGGCCTGCTAGCTGCTGCTCAGAGCAGCTGTAAGGCCTGAGAGAGAGAGAAGTTTTCCCAAAACGTTGGTCTGAGAAACTGTGAGAAAGAATTTAAACAATCTTGTGCACCTGCTGCTTTCCCAGCTTGCGTACAAGATGTTTACAAAGAGGTGTTGTTTCTAATTAGCCAGTGATGGTGATGGGGTGTTAATCAAAGGACCAATCATGTCCAGCTGTGTTGTAACCATCTATAAAAATGGTGTGTTTTGTTTAATAGAAGAGGGAATAGCCTTCTGAAACGTGGAGTCTGCTGTCTTTTTTTTTTTGTGTCCAACAGTGACATTCTCCCACATGCTTATGACCAGGGCAGCAATGTGGGTCTCCTCAGGCTTACACAGCTTTCCACAGTCCTGGGCATTTGTGGTTTTGGTCTGCTTCGCAGCCTGTAATTCCTAATGTATGTCAGGATCACAGATGAGATTCCAGTGAGACTGAAATAAAGAGGCAGGGAGAATCTATTCCCAAGGGTAATGTAAAAGCTGAGGGCACAGAGCAGGACTGTGCTGAGGATGAGTGGCTGAGGCAGCAGGTGCATTGTCAGCCTGTGGCTCAGCCATCACTGCTGCTTGTGCAACTGCTATGTTTATCTGGCTTCTCACTTACCTGTTTTTGTAGATGGAAAAGGACATGAGAAGTGACACAGAAGAAAGTGACAAGGATGAAGAAAGAGATAAAATTAGAGAAAAGGAGAAAAATGGGATCACGTATTTCAGCAACGTCACGAGAAATGGTTACATCCAGAGGAATGGGTCTGAGCCCCTGGACAACAGAGCCCACCTTGCCAACGGCCATGCCAAGGAGAGATAGCTGCTGTCAGTGTGCTGCTGGTCTGGCCTCCAGCTAACCCAGGCCACCATCTGTAGAAACAGTTTTGCTCACTGTGTAGATAAACTGGAGTGCAATTGCAGTATTGTAGCTGAATTCCTGCTTCCCGTAAACCAAAATGTTTATAGTCAGTGATATTTGAAGGAAGTTTTTTGTCTTCCTTCAGTAAAAGCTTACTATAGGTTGTAGCCTCAAAATAGATAGCAAGGGATCAAAGTGGTTTGACTTGTATTAAGACTGTACCATAATTGTTGTCAAATGCGTTAATCTTGAAAAATACTTTAAAAATAAAAGGGTGGATAAACTCTGGCAGTGTCAAGTTTTACCCACCTATTGTTTGATAGGAATCTGTTTAGCCTGGATCATGTTCTGGAGGCCCTGGCCTATTGCCAGTAATTATTATGGCTGACAAGAGACAAATCTTACCACTGGGACACCTCTTCTGAGAAAACAGGTGCCCTGTATACACTTACAAAATTAAAACTGAGCATAGTGAAACTAAAGCTTTGCAAAGGCATAAGATAAAACATGTTGTTCTCAGAGGAAGTACTCTTTGTGCCAGTGACCAGTTTTGTGATAGTATGGATCTCAGTCCCTACTTATTGCCCCTAAGGAGAGAACTCCAAAGCCCAGGCTGGAGGAGTACCAACCTAAATCACATTGGAAGAGCTGGAAAATCCAGACAGCTGTTTCTCAACTGTTAGGTAATCCTTTAAACCTGTCCTGGAAGGAAGTAGTCAGGAGAAGGGCAGTGACAAGGAACTATGTAGTCTAGAAGACTACACTGATAAAAGTGCTCATGTTTTCACTTAGTGTGACTGGCACGGTGGGAAATGTTTACAGAGTCAGCTTGTGGCAAGAAGGGTATATATTTCCCCTGCTCTCAGAGGAAAAAGGGTCCAGAGAAAATCTGCTGAACCTTATGGAATAATGCTTTGGCATGGCCTTTAACTCTAGGACCTTTGCCTCGGTGTATCACAAATAGCAAGTATAAAGCAGTGGTCCATGAAGTCATGATGTAGTACTGATTCAGTTTGTTTAGTTGCCATATCTTGTATCCTGTGTAGTCTTGGATTTTTGGATTGTGCAATCTCTTAAAACATTTAAATTAGTGTTATGTGAATTTCTGTTTTATAGGGCACCTAATCTATGAAACCAAGGTATTAACAGATTCACTGTAATGAGTGCAGACACTTCTCTTTATGTACCTAGTGCTAACTGAGCAGGGATGGGACATGGACCAAGGAAATGCCATATTTGAGGAGGTGGTGCACATGTTTAAGTTACCAAGAAAGTGACAGCATAATAAAACAAGAGGATTATCATCACTCCAGTCAGGTCACCTGAGATGTGACTGAGAAGCTTTGATCTGAGCTTGTGTATGCTCATCTTCTGTTTCAGTCAAAATACATTTGGATAATTGGGTCTCTAAACCGGGATTGGATAATTTCAGACGGGAAAAAGTGGTTCCAGCATGCGTGATTCCAGGGGAATAACATGCTGTGGGAGGAGGATCCTGCATTGTCATTTAAATCTTGATTTGCTGAAGATAGTCTTTCTCTGGAACCTTAGGGGGTGAGAGCATGGTATTAATAATGCCAAGGTTGTGGGTTTGATCCCTGTATGGGCCATTCACTTAAGAGTTGGACTCGATCTTTGTGAGTCCCTTCCAATGCATAATATTCTGTAATTCTGATAATTGGAAGTTGGAAGCACATGTTCTGTCTGCTGTGATCTGAGCGTATGGTCTCACGCCTCTGCAGGTGGTGTGCTCAAGAGGGATATATATAATTTTGTACTGCTGAATGTAAATGTTCTTTATAAATTACTTTTAAAGGTTTGATCATCTGGTCTCTTTTCCACTTCTTTAACCACCAGGAGGTAAACCTGGCTGGTTGCACCTTACCGGTGGATGTGTGATGAAGGACATGTGTGATGAGGCACCATGTGGGTGCCATTGCCAAGGGGAAGATGTTGCATACATACACAGGACACGCAGCCACACTGAGCCATGCCAGTAAAGATCTGCAGCTGCCAGGTTTGTCTCCTGCTCAGTAATACTGTGTTTGGCCCTGGAACAAGGGACGATTTGGGACACCCCTGTACTAGACCTGGGGGCAGGCCAGGTTACTTGGTACTGCCAGGACAGTGGCAAGTCCAAGATGACAACACTGGGGAGGTGCTTTGGCCTTGCAAGGGTAGGAGGAGAGAAATTAGTATCTGTTCTTCTTTTTGTGAGGTTTTAGGAGGTTAGGGAAGATCCCTGTTGTAAAATCACACCACCTCTCCTCCAAGGAGCAGAATGCTTCCCAGTCTGTACAATGCCCAGTGGAGCCAGTGTATGTTAATGCCTGCTGGATTTGATCCTCAGGGCTTTGGTGTGTCCCTGAAGATTGAGATAAGCTCGTTAGGAGACAAATCTGGTTCTTGTGAAAGACACATCAAGGATACAGGAGAGCTGTTGGATTTGAGCAGGAGCTACTGAGTGCTGCCTTTAGCTGAGGCAGCTGAGTCATTGAGGCAGATCAGCTGCTGAATTTGTTTTCCTGTCACCAACTCACTAAGGCTTGAAGAGGCATTCAGCTTCCTCCCTGCACTGCTCCACCTTCTCTCTTTATGTTTGCTCCAGGGCTGGGAAGCTTCTGAGTAGTGTGACAGTGTTTAAGAATTTAGTGTATCCATCCTCTCCTCTCTTCCCACATGGGGCATCACAGCTGCCCCTGCAGAACAGCTGTTGTAGAAAACTTGCAGCAAGTCTGTCACTTGCATGCTGAGAAACCCAGCAGAGCAGATCATGGAACCACCAAATCCATTAGATTGGGGAAGGCCTCTGAGATCATCGTGTATTCACCACTTTGTCAGTCAGAGCAGAGCACTGAGTCCAGTCACTTCTGAATTACCTCCAGAAATGGTGACTCCACCACCACCCTGGCCAAACCATTCCAAAGTTTAACAACCCTTCCCATGAAAAAATTCTTCTTGATGTTTAACCCATATCTCCCCTGGCATGGCTTGAGTCCATTTCCTCTGTCCCTGTCACTTGTTACCTGGGAGCAGAGCCCAACCCCCACCTGGCTGCACCCTCCTGTCAGGGAGTTGTAGAGAGTGAGAAGATCACCCTGAGCCTCCTTTCCCCAGGCTGACCACCCCAAGCTCCCTCAGCTTTTCCTCATAGGATTTACTCTCCATTGGAGAATTCCATCTCCAGATGGAGCACTGGGCACCACAGCAGGGCCTGGCTCTCTTTTCCCCATACTTTTATCCCCCATATGCGTAGACAAGATGTGCATCACACAATGTGTGCCCACATAATGTTAGTGAACAGCTGTGGGAGGCATCCAGCTCCAGGTGAGCCATGAGGAAAAGAGCACATACAGATGTTCCCAGGCTGCTGTGAGGTGGGTGAGTCAAGGCTGGCACAGTGTGGTCCCCAGGCTGCCCTAGCCCCAAATTACGGCTGACATGACTCTGCTAACTCCAGTAGACGTGGACATCTGGTGCCATTTTGGATCTTGTTTTAAGAATATTTTGGTCCAGTTGTTTCCTTCTTCCTGCACACTGTAAATTTCAAAGCTCTCCATTATCACATTATTTCACATTACTTCACATTTCATTCAGAAATGTATGCCCAAGGGAACCTTTTCTTAGATGGCTGCACTTGGAATGGCATTGCTTTTCTAATTCTCACAGGTACAGCACAGTGCCTGCAAATAAAGGCAAGGCCTTGTTCAAAAAGATAAGTCATGTCTAAACAATGGAAAGGACCTATAACTTTGTCAGACGAATGTAAGTATGTGATAAAGCAGGCTGAGAAATATCCCAAGAAACAACTTGAAAAGCAACACCAGTCTCTGAAATCTTGGCAGGACGGCTGGATTCAGAGCTAATGGTGGCAGACAGTGGAACACTGGGATAGGTCAAGGAATGCAGTGAGCTGCCCTGTATGGCTCCCCAGCTGGGGAAGAGAGGGTCCAATACCTGAGATCTCACTGAGGCCATATTCCAAGAGGATGCACTTCAAGCCAATAGGTGAGAAAATGTTACCTAGCACACAGACTGAGTAACAGTAAACCTTCAAATCCACTGGCAGGAGGAAATTTGTTCTTAGACGAGATCAACTACAAACTGTGGAATGCCGTTTTTTGTTTCAAATCATCTTGTTATCAGAAAAATTTCAGAAGGCTCCAAGTGGGAATGTGAGAAACTACAGATCTCTGTAGTTTGGCGTGCAAACTGGTCAGAGCAGTAGAAAGTATTATATGTGATAGAAGTTTTGGAAACAGATATGAACATAATAGGAAAGAGTCCCCATGGGGTGGTCTGTGGGGAAGTTGTCTCACTCTACTGGAGTTACCCCAAAGAATTGGTGAGCACATGTAGTGCAGAGAACCTGCACCCTACTCAGCTTTGCAAAGGCATTCAGAGAAGTCCCTCACCAGCCGGAGGAAACCCACCTGAGCTGACTGTGAGACCAATATGGATTGTTTGCAGCTGTGTATTGTTGCAGGTGCCCCCAAAAAGGGTGAGGGAAAGGCAGAGAGGAAAATCAGCTGATAATGAAGGTTCCTCATGATGGTGTTGTAGATTGACTGCTGCAGTTCACAGCACTGAGAGACTGACACTACACAGGTGAAGCTGAGTGGAGCAGAGGAAGGTGGTGCAGGAGAGGTATCCTGAAGTGCTGAGCTGTGTGTGAGCACTCCAGAATCACTCTGGGGAGCAGCACCTCAGCTTTATGTTCAGTACATGATGATTCAAAATGCAAACAGGATATGGGATGTCTCTGGCCAAGATGAAGGGATCAAAACTGAGACTGCTGGGGCCTCGAAGAAGCCAGAAGATTTTAATGTAGCCTTGTTTGCTCCAATGCATTTGACAAAAGATTTAATGGATGTAGACAGTCTCTCGTGGGACCTCCGTCCACACCCTCTGCCTGGTGTCAGAGCTGATTGAGAGATGAGGGCTGTGCAGCCTGAGAAGGAAAAGCCTGATAGAAAGAGGGGGCAGGAGAAATGCCCCTGCTGATAGTGTTACCAGGTAGGTGTCAGATGTAAAGCAGAGTGAAATCGAAATCAGCCACCTCCTTGACACCCTCTAAATTACTCTCTTGTACTAGGACATCTTACCCCACCTCCAAGCTCACAGCCAGGTCAAAAGAAGTGATGATATTTCAACTAGTCTGACATATTCATGGGATTGAGCAAGAGATGGGGACAGTGAGTGATGACCTGTTGGATTGGGAATCCTGGTTTAGCAGTGAGCCTTATGCCTTACTAATACCTGCTTGCTGCAGGTAGCCTCCAGTTTCTGTGCCCACTGTCTCGACCAGAACGGGAATGTTAGAGGGGTTCTGGCACCATGAATACTGGCTGCCACCTGGAGCTGTCTGAGAAGGCTTGAAGGAGTCTGCAGACATACACTACCTGCAGCCTCAGCACCTCCGGCTCTGCATCCCTGGTGCCCTGTTACTGATCTTTGTCCAATGCATCTTGGAAAGGTGGGTGCAGCACCTCTGGTTTCTCCTGTGCTGGTTGCCACCAGTGTTTTGCAGGGCTGCTCCAAAATAATCATACCTGCCTCCTGACCCCTACAAAGTGTACATGGAATTATCCCAAGAACAATGAATCTCTCTGCTTTTCATACCATATGGTATTTGTGTGGCACATCTTTCCCCTGCCCTCCCTCTCTCCTGTACCTGTAGGTGTGAAAAGACAAGTCCATCTCTCAGTCCTACCTTAGCTGTGGGTTGGTCCCTCTGGAGACAGTCCAAGACAGATAAGGAAGCTTGCTACACAAATAAGGGATTTACTGAGTATGTCAGTGCTGGGAGCCCCTAGCTGAGCCAGGGTTCAGCCTGATCCTAGAGGATATTCCTGAAGGTGTTTTGTGAGCTCCCTGCCCCAGAGCTCACAGAGCTGCAGTAGGACCTCTTTGCTCAGACCACTCTTTGCTTAGCTCTGCCCTGCTTTCTCCTCCATACACTAGAGCACCCCAGTTCTGTCAGGGGTGATGATGCACTCCAGTGTCCCAGCTGCAGGCATGTCATCCCAGGGGAGCCTGAGGACTGGCTAGCATCTCCCCAGAACTCGTGTGTGGAAATGAGGAAGATCCACATTGCTCATCCCATGAGATGGATTCAGACAGAGCTTTGAGTCCCTTTTCCAGGAACAAGGACTGACACAGGAGGAGGCACAGGTCAGTCCTGGTCAGCAGATTGGAAGTCAGTCAGTTAAAGTAGGGCCATGTGCTGGTGTGGGCAGGATTGGCAGCATGCTTCCCACCAGGCACAGCAGGACTTCAGGGGGGAAGAGGGGGGGACATGAAGGGTCACAGCTGTGGTCAGCAAACCTGCCCTGAGCTGGGACAGAGGCTCTCTGCTGGAGGAGCCAGGGGAACACTGACCCATTGCCCCGAGTGCTGGGTCCTGTCTGCAGTGCACAGCCATGTGAGAAGATGTGGCAGATGAGGGCTGTAGGAAGAGCCAGTTAATTCCAGGGTCATATTCTTATTTTAGCTGCCAAGTTAAGCCCGCAGGGCTGTGAATGAAAGCAGGACTAGTCCTCTCAAATATAATATAAACTTCCTTTTCTTCAGAAAAGACAAGATGCCAGAAGTGACACCAAAGAGAGTGACAGGAGCAAAGGAGAGGATCTGGCAAAGAACAAAGAATACCACAGGGCTTGCTGCAAAACACCAGGATGCAGGCAATCTTTAGAATGCAGGAAGGCTGAACAGCAGCCAGGGGAGAGGCTGGACAGGGCTTCACTGCAGTGTGCCTGAGGCGTAGGTGGAGGTGAATTTTATCACATCTATAGGCAGTTAAGTCCCTTCAGGAGCTGTTTTCTATAATCATTCTGTTAGGATTATTCTTTTACTACTACTCTATAATCATTTGTCCAGGAAAAAAGGGTTACCAGCCGAAGTTCCACGGTATCAAGAGAAGAGGGGTTGAACAAGCTGCTGAAGTTATGCAGTTATCCTATCTGTGATTATCTCAAAGCCTTCCCAAAAGGTTCATGAGATAATAAACTAAAACTGGGGAAGATTTAACCAATTTGCAATTTCAAAAGACAGTGGCAGTCATTGCCAGCCACCTCATGAAAGGACTTACATGTGAAAGGCACTGGCTTAAATGGCAAAGTTTTCACTTGGGAAGTATAAAATGGTCAGGCTCTGGGATAAACCATTTCTGCAACTAAGACCTGGCCAAATTATACAAGCTGTATTTGCTGTATGAATTATACAAAATAGTTCTAATGTCGAAAAGATTTTTCTTACTGAATGTCTGTTCAGGGAGAAGTCTCCTAAAATTGAAAGGAACTAAATTCTTCCAAATGCACACTTTTCCACCAGAAATTACACATAATAAATGGAAGCTTTCTATATGGATGTATTAATTTTATTGAGATTTCATTTTTAAAATTGGAAAATAGGAACATTACAACATTATCATTTTAACCAGATAGTTTAGGGGTTGGATGATTCTCCACCTTGTAATTTCTTGCATAAGACCTAATTTTCAGAATTTATAGTATAACAAAAAAATTTCATTAAATGTAAAAAATCAATTACACAACAAAAGAAGTCTGTTTTATGTACATTTTGCATGAAATCTTTTTAGAATATCAGATCATATCTCAGTAGGAAAATCTTTGAAACTTGTTGGCAGTCTGACATCATGTAACTCAAAGGCTGAACCAGCTTTCTCCTGAAGGATTCTGCAGTTTGGGTCTGCAGGCTGCAATTCTGGAAGGCAGGCAGCCACCCTCTCTCTGTGGAACATCACCTTTGAGCAGGATATCACCTCACCCCCACTAGCTGCACTTTGGTGGGGTACAAGCCCATTCATTGGGATCCATGGTGTAAGGGTTTGCCCATGAATTAATGGACCTTGGCCCTTCAAGTACGATGCTTTCTTTTAAAGTTCCACATTATACACGAGAACCTCAGCAGTTAAAAGGTTTATGCAGCTTCCAGGGCATAACATGCCCCTGGGCCCAAAGGATAGGCCCAGCCTCAGCTGCTGCAGCCCCATCATGGGACCCCCAGCTCTGCAGTGGGAGTTGGCAAGGAGAGGAAGCCAAACTGGACCTAGAGGGCTCTGTGTCTGCATGCCTGCTATCCTGACAGAGCTGCCACAGTGGCAGGGTTGCTTTTAACCAACACCTCTCTGTTTTTAAGGCCTCTCCCCTTCTCTGGAGATGTTAATCATTCAGCTCAGGAACTCTCTTGCTGTGTCACAGCAGAGAACACACTCTGACAGCAGAGATGACAGCAGTGGTTGCAGTGCAGCCTCCCAGTTTGCTTCCCTTGCACCAGTGGGGCAGTCACACTCTCTCTCTCCACACTTGGGAGGCCTGCGTGCCCTTGGAGACCAATCAGAACTTTACCTACTGCCCTAAGTCCATAGTTCTGCCCAGGAAATGCTCTTCCTCATACAGAGTCTTTAATTACAGCTATGTACAGGACCCTGCTCCTTGCATGCTTATTTTAGTGCTTTGGAATTGGCACTTTTATTCTGAGTCTCTGCAGCTGTGAACCCAAAGAGGACTAAGGAAACTGAAGCCAGTTTCTTAAGGCTCAGTGTGCTAATGTTTGTCATCACATACCTGAATTCATAAATCCAGAATAGTCTCCCTCCTTCTGTGGTGCTCTCCAGCCTGGAATAAAGGTAATTTTAGCCATAATTACATAACCTGTGAAACTTGCTTATTTCAGGCTAAAATGGTACTGATATTAAGTATGGCTTGACAGCAATTGCTGTTTGGGTTTGGGTTTTTTTGCTCTGTCCTACAGCAATATGGGCTAATAATCCTGCTGAAGATTCCCTTGACACACATTCGATTTATTATTTAAATCCTATGATATTTTCTAATACTGAGGCAGTGATTTTCCAGCTGTTCAAAGGACAGAGAGACACAGAGGTTAAAGGTCAGATCAGCCCTTTATTGAGCATCAACCCTATGGAGTTTATGTACCATAACAATACTAATCACCATTTTCAATAATGACCCGCAGCCTTTGTGTAGACAAAGTTTTCACTGGCTTTTGCTTCAAGCTCATTTTTCAAATAGGAAGAAAAGGTAACATTACAAAGGAACAAAAACTTAAAAATGTCACAGGCCAAAGTTGATACAATCTACCTCCCTTCAGGTGTAAAGCACATGATCTTCCACTCTTATGCCCACGTATCAAATCTTCGCACAGAGACACAGCCACGAATAGGAAGGGGGCAAGGGAGTTTGTTATCTATGACCTGGCACACATCAATGTAGGGATCAAAGAGAACTACAGTGGGGAGGGCACTGTTTCCCTTCCTCTGTCCAAGGAGGTAAATTTGTCCATTCACGGTGCTACATCCCATGAAGAACTTCTGGGTCAAGCATTCCTCATTCACCTGGGTCCATTCATCTGTCTCCACGTCAAACCGAAAAGCTCCCCCTCCCACAGTGTACAGAGCCCCATTCAGGGATGTGATGCAGAGGTCATACCTGAGAGAGAAGACACCCTGGATCATTATCAACAGAAAGATTTGGCCCCTGAAATATTCAGGGTGACCTTGGTCCTCAAATCAGAAGTCCTGTTCAAACAGAGAATCACAGAAGTGTTGCAGGGACAGGACTTCTGGATTTCTACAGTCTAACCTCTTCTTGGAGCAGGGCCAACACTAGAATCCTTCATCTTCTGCCAGGTCCCAGAATACTATTTCTTACCTTGGAAGAGGGGAGAATGAGATGACATCCCAGGTGTCTGTCTCTGTGTTCAGCCTTTGCACTCCATCATATACGTGTCCATTTTCATCCAGGCCACAGACCACGTAAATCCTGGATCCCACACTGACTGCATCCCCTCTCTCCACAGGCTGAGCCATAGGACTCATGCTTTCCCACTGTGACTCCATCAAAGCCATGCGCTCCACTGCTGGGATGATCCCTTCCTCTGTGCTCCCTCCGAGAACATAGAGGTAGAGCCCCACTCCTACTGCACAGTGGCTATTGCGGGACTTCTTCATGGCTGGCCCTTCCAGCCAGCAATTGTCCAAGCAGTTGTAGATGAGCACCCAATCCACACTGTACCACACAAACTCATCCCGGAAATATCCTCCTGTCACAAAAAGGAAGCTCCCTGGAAAGACAGCAAAGAAAATATTGGTCACATGAAGGCTAAAGATTGCTTCTCATAGCTGGGATTCCCACTTCACCCTGGGCTGTACTGATAGGATGAGGAGAGAAAATCACTGCTCTATCAATCAGTTTGCAATATTTAATTCCTCATCCACAGATACATTAGGCCAACAGTATGCAGTCAGTCTTTCCAAGCCTGCCCCCTTTTCTGAACAGAATCATGGAAACACTGGTTGGAAAGAACCTCAGGGATCTCACTTCCAAACTCCTACCAGAAGTGGGACTCTTACCAACACTAATACAGGAAGCCATAGTATTGAGCTGGCTTGAAAGTCTCCAAGTGTGAAGATTTCCCTACATCTATGGATAAGTTTAATGTAAAGGCAACTATAAATCAGAAGTTGCCTGTCATCTCTCTAAACCACTACAAAAGAGAAGGCCAAAAAATACCCTGCTTAAAGCCAAGCCCTTAGACTAATTCTAGATAAAGCTAAGGTAAGAAGCTTGGTAGACTGCCTAGTTTCTGCTATATGGGAATAGTGTTGTCTAGCATTCTCCCAGGACTAAGGAAAACAAAACCATTCTTTGAACAAATATGAACACCAATATGAATGAGGTTTTACAATGCTGAGCACAACAGTTTTACAGCAACAGCTGGACTTCCTGCATTTGGAACTCTCAGTCTCAACTTCTGTTTGTATTTGCACAGTCTCCCTTCTCTGTAAGTTACCTACTGCTGCCACTGCATACTGGGTGAGGTTCCTGCGCTGCAGTGGAGAACAAGCCTGCCAGGTCCCTGTTTTAGGTTGAAAGAGAAATAGTTCTTGCTGTTCCTTGTCATGCTTTCCTCCCAGGACATACAAGGTGTCATAGCTCCGACCAGCATAAGGACACAGTTTTGGATTTTGCCAGCTGGGTGGGGGACAGCTGTCTAACTTCTTTATTAGTCTGGAAAAGGTGTCTGTCTCTCCAGCACGCTTGCTGCGTTTCACCAAGATATCAAGGAAGGACAAACTCAGAAAAGTGACCCTGACTGCGCCCACCAAATCCAGAAATTCTTCCTCTCTAGTTGCTGGGTCCTCCATTATCCAAATCATAATACTGTCAAAAACCACATCCTCTCTTGAAATGAAGAGGTCATCACTTTTCAGGAGTTGCATCAGCATTTCCTTGGGTAATGCCTTAAATTCTTCCTGGCATATCACATCTCTCCAGTGAGTGAGAGCCACATTCATAGCAGACACATACAACTCTGTAAAGGCAAATTGCTGTGAGTAGGTCATCAGGCCCAAGCAGTTGGAAACATGCAGTTCTCTCTCCAGAAATTTCTCACACAACAGTTTCACCCTGTCAAACTGAAAAAAATCAGCTGTTTCCAGTAAGCTGGTCACATTTTCTTGACCTATGAGCACTTCGGCTGTGCGAGTGAACTCAAGTAGTGCCTGAAAAGGTACTGCATCGACCCCTTTGATCACTATATGCTGTTCAGAGCTCTCTCTTGCTCCTCCAAAAAACATGGCTTCAAAATATCGACTGTGTACTGAAAGCATGCTACGGCTGACCTGGAAGAGTCTCTCTCCAACTTCAAGAATTGTGTCTGCAATCATTTCTGTCTGAGGTCCCAGCTCCTGTGGCTCTTGTGCAGGCTCCATGCTTGTAGATTGTCAGGCAGTTAATTTTAACTCAGTCTTATGCAGCCCTTACCCATGTGAGATCTCTGGAAACATTATCCCCCTAGATAGGATAAATATGAGATAAGCAAATCTTGTCCTAAAAATAGAATGTTTTCTACTCTCTTGCTTTGCTCTTCTGTCTTTTTTGCTGCTTTCTGAACAGCAACAGCAGAACAGCTGTATGACAAAAAAAAAGCAGATTTGACTGGCATCTACTTTTACCAGGTAAGGCCACAGCAAATAAGGGGAGCTGTTAGCCAAGCAAAAAGCCCAGGCTAAAAAGAAAAAGGAGGAGAAACAACCAAAAGACTCCCTAACCACTGTGTAAATACCAAGTTGTAGAAAACATTGAGCCCATTTGGAAAAAAGCAACCATTATCTCATCTTTCATTAGTTCAAGTTTAATCAAATACCAAAGTGATTACAGTTTTTATAATGTATCTAACTTTATACTTTGGTAAGAGAGAAGGGGAAGGAGTAAGCCCCCATTCAAACCCAGATGGCTTCACATGTTCAGTCATCCTCAATCTGAATGCATGAAATAAACACAGACATAGGACAAGCAACAGCTAATGCCACAGTGAATTTTCCCAAAGCTGTTATGTGAAGATTTGCATCGTGACCTTGAAGTAGAGTCCATTACCCAAAGAGCCCATACAAGCAGGACTCAGTCCCAGTTCTTGGCAAAGCTCAGCACACAGAAGCTGTGCCAGTGCCTCACTGTGCCCATCATAAAAACTTTCTTATTTCTAGTCTGGATCACCCCTCTTTCAGTTTAAACCATTACCCCTTGTCCTATCACAACAGGCCCTGCCAAAATGTCTGTCCCCTATCATTTTCATATTCTTTTCAGGTACTTGACCCCAAGTATAACCTCAAAGTCTGTGCTGCAGAAAAGGAGAGCCATGCAGCTCACAACAAAGACCAAGCAACCACCAGAGCAGGAAATGTTGGGAACATGACCCTCTCCAGAGTTTACACACTTGACCCACGGCTTCAGGCAGATCTCCTGGCACTGAGAGCCCAGAATCCACCCCAGAGAGCCCCAGCAGGTCTGTTTCTGATGCTATACTTAGAGTGCAAAGATAGTGCAGCATGTTATTGGCATCAACACCAGCAATCTTTCACCCACCTAGAGGACAGTTCAAGACTCTGGTCATGCTGATGGCAATCAAATTCTACTCCTCACACTCTAAGTAAGGATTCTTTTTTTAATTGTGCACTTTCACAAGCAAGTTTTTTAGCATTAGAAAGAAACTAGGTTGTGAAGAGCACAACTTCACAGACAGGTCTGTGAGCCCCTAGATTAAAACCCAGACACACCCAAGTTCACACAGGCAGTACATCACAAAAGACACCTGGTCCGTTGCTTCAGAGCCTCCTGGAAGTCAGATTCACTGAAATGAAATTTGCTCTAAGCTCTCCCCCATTTTGGAGCTGACCAGGAAAGGCTGTGTGTGGGAGAACAACGCTGTGGCCAAAATCCCAACTACAACCTGTACTTGCCATGAACATTCTGGACAATCTTTATGAACAAAACTGTTGCTGTCAGCAAAACAATTCACTCAGCCACAGCCTCCTCAGAAAGAGTCCTCTATGAAGGCAAAAGCAAGTGGCAGAAGGTGGTTACAGGCTCCAGGCACATACCTCAACAGGGCAGTTTGTAAAACACCTCAGAAGAGGGATGAGATGCTCTCAGGCCTTTCCCATAAATTCCCTGTTTGAAGCAAGGCTTCTGCTCTGGTCCCTCCTGAGCCTGCAGTGTTTATGCACCTCCTGAACTAATTTAATTTAGATTTATGGCTGGAGAACTGTAATGTCAGCTGTAGTGCACTTTTACAGACTAAAAACCAGACATTTAGAAACAGATTAATTTGTCTTTATTCACTCAAAACTCCTCAAATCTTGTATTTTCTGCAGTATAAAAGAAATAAAAATGTTTACTTACAAATCAAGTTATAACAAGCAAAACCACAAGTGGATAGCTACAATATAAATATGCAGTTCTTCCAGACACTGCCTACAATTGAACAAATGTTAGGATATTAAATATTCTTCCCCTAAAATTCCAAGTATCAAAAAGATACCTCCATAAAGTTCAGGTCTCTCAACCAAGAATTATCCCACAAGTTAGACCAGTCCTCCTGTAGGAATGTGTTAGCCTGCTGATACACAGATCACAGCCCACCAATTCTGGAACAAGTGCTAAAAAACACCACCTTGGCTAGATCCCTTGTAAAGGTGATGACACTACACAAGGAAGTAATTTTCCTGCCCAAAAGAGACTGAACTTAACCACAGAAGACTACAACATAATGCTTCCCCTGCTGAGTACTGATATCTAAGAGGAAGAAAAACATGTTCTAGTGTATTTAGGCTTTTAATTTGGATTAAATACATTTTGATGTATTTAGAAATGGAAAGAATATAACCAATACTCAGGGCATTCTTAACTAATTTTATGGGGTTGTTTCAAAACTCACAAGATCAAGGAGGCCTCAGACAATTCATGACAATATGCTCTCTTCTGTCAGCTCTAAACAACATAGTTACCCACTTATTTGGGGGTGGGAGGAAAACAAGAACATAGTTCTTACGTTCCCCATCCTCTCATCATTTATGAAAGCCACAAAAATAAAAGTTGATTTTTTTTCACACTAACAAATACACATTCAAACTCCCTCCCCCAAAACAGGAAGCTTCTCACACACACATAGTTTTCTCCGATGACTTGCACCCCTGAAGTTTTCAGAGACAATCCAAATAAAGTCTTAGCCATCTTGCTGCTGAATGAAAGGGTTTGGAATAGCTTCCATTCCATCCTGTGGACAAATCAGAACCACAGAAGTCCCTCTGCAAACCACAAGTCCCAGCTGACGTGTGTCTTCTGTTAACTTAAATTGATCATCCGGATCTAGAAAGCAGAGATCCATGGTTAGAACAGGAAAATGAAAAGAAACCAAATTCCATCAACTTCAAAAGGCCCAGACTTACATGTTCTTTCCTGGCATAACTGCTTTGTTTTATTTATTTATTACACATGGACTATACAGGTGGTGCAGTGGCAACATTTGATATTTTCAACATTTTATTGACAGTGAGCAATAAAGAAATTTGCTTTGCATGCAGCAAAAACCAGAACACACTTATTAAAGAATTCAAAGGCCCTTTCATTCATTTAACCAATAGTATACATGCAAATGATTAAAAAAAGCTCTTGTCCCATTTCAAATGTGATTATAGACAAACACTTGGGGATTAATGCAAATCAGAAAAAGACCCTGACTTCTCAATGCACTAGGGAAGAGAGACCATTCCCAGATCAGGCCAAATAGGGCTGGTTTGGGACAAACACAAACCAGCCAGTTCTACCTTCCAGGAGATCTCTCTATATTCAACAGAAATGAACAATCCATTTTAAAATTCCCATTTAAAGAGAAAATCCAAAGCTTCAGGTGTTCTGCTTTAAGCAGGTAGGAGAATACTCTTCAAAAACACTGTCCTATCAAATGATACTTTTTGTATCAGAGCTGAGAAAGAGACACTACTTTATTCAAGCTTTAGAGGACAAGGGCAGCCACTGAGAGAACTATAGAGGAGCTCAAGCAAGGACTACCAGGGATGTTCTACCACAGGCAATGTGCTTAACCTAACTTCTGCTGATAACCACCTTTAAAGGTCATCTAGTACAGTCCCCCTGCAATGAGCAGGGACATCTTTAATCAGACCCATTTGCTCAGAGTCCCATCTTTGAATGCTCCCAAGGATGAGGCACATACCACCTCTCTGAGCAACTTGTCCCAGCGTTTTTATCACCCTCATTATTAAAAAAAACCCTCTTCCTTGTATCTAAATTGACTCTACTTTAGTTTAAACCCATTATCACTTGCCCTGTCACAAGAGGGCCTGCTGAAGCATTCACCCCGTCATTTCCTTTTATGTCTCTTTAAAGTTCTGAAAGGCCACAATAACATCTTGTCTTCTCCCAGTGAAGACCCCCAGCTCTCCCAGCCTGGCTCCAGAGCACAGGGGCCCCAGCCCCTGAAGCATCTCCATGGCCTCCTCTGGACCAGCTCCAGCAGCTGCACATCCTCCTGATGTTGTTCTCCAGGGCTGGAGGCAGCTCTGCAGGTGGGAGTGAGGCTGTGGAGCAAAATCCCCTCCCTGGGGATGAGTCCCCCATCCCTGGGAAGGGATGCAGGCCAGGATACAGCTGGCTTTGTGAGCTGCAAGCACGTATTTTCCAGCTTCTCATCCATCAGTATGTCCAAGTCCCTCTCAGCAGGGCTGTTCTCCATCTGTTCATGGCCCAGCCTGGACTGATACCAGGGGTTGTCCCAAACCAGGAGCAGGACCTTGTAATTGCATCTTGCTGAACCTCATGAGGTTCCTGTGGGCCCTCTTCAAAAACTTGTCCAGGTGCCCCTGGATGGCCCTGTCCTGCAGATGTGTCACCTGCAGACTGAGGGTGAACTTGATCCTACTGTCTGTGTCACTGATGGACACTAAACAGTACTTGTCTCCACAGAGACCCCTGAGGGACACCCCTTGTCATTGATGTTCATGAGGACATTAAGCCATTGACCACTGCCCTCTGGATATGACCATCCAACCAATTCCACATTCACCAAACAGTCCACCCATCAAATCCATCTCTCTTCAATTTAGGGAGAAGGATGTTGTGAGGGACTGTGTCAAGGGCTTTACAGAAGTACAAATGAAAGACATCTGTAAGCCCTTCCCTTGCCCACTGATGGAGTCACTCCAGCACAGAAGGCCACTGCGTTGGTCAGACAGGATTTTCCCTTGGTAAACCCATGGTGGATGTCTCAAATCACTTTCCTGTCCTCCAAATGCCTGAACAGAGCTCCAAGGAGGATCTGTTCCACGATCTTCCCAGGCACAAGAGGTGAGGCTGATAGGACAGTAGTTCCCAGGCTCCTTTCTAGCCTTTTGAGTAACGGGTTCAATGTTTCCCTCTTTCCCATCACCTGACTGCTATCACTTTTTAAATGTTTTAGAGTAGCTTGGGAACTGTATCAGCTAATTCCCTCAGGAATCTTGGGTGCATGTTGTCAGGTCCCATAGACCTGCCACCTTACCTCTTCCTTTACAAAATAGTTATCCCAAGCACGCTGCAGTTTGGGTGATGTTAATCTGCAGTTTCTACTTATTCACTCACAGAGCTATAAGATTTCTGTCAAGAAAACCACTTGGGGAGGGGAAGCTTTGCAAAGATTGCATATTACTTACCTCGCATATACTCAATGGTACCATCCAGCACAAGGTTCAGAAGAGGGTCAAATCCTTTCAAGACACCACTTGCTATTGAAGACCACACAGAAAACAATGATTAGGACCAAAACAAGGTATACAGCAACACAAGACTTCATGAAAGGTACATTCAGTTCTCCAGCCTTGTTCCCTCCTTCAGACAAGACCAAACAAATGAGGCCAGAGATATTAAACAGTGCCCTCTTTATCAACAGCAAGTATACAAAAGCTGGTCTGCATTGTGCCAATTAAAACTTACAGACTTTCCAATCAATTCTTCAAAATGTTCTTCAAGACACTAACATTTTTGCTTTCAGCCAATTTCAAGGGCAATTTAAGAATACTGTTTAACAAATCAGTACAAGTCATACAAAGGAAAAAAGACAACTTCAAACCAAAATTAGTATCCTTAATGAAAGGTTGTGGTTAAAAATTAAGCAAGATCATATTTTAACTTCTTTCCTCAGAAACCGCATCTTCCAGGTGCCCTCCTGGCACACCATGTCTTTAGCATCAGCACTGCCTCACGGGAAGGCACTGTAGATAGACCAGCACTTTGTCCTAATGGAGAACGTGATTCCACAAGATCAGTCACTAAATATACCACAAAATTACACAGAGTGGCTTCCCAGTTTGACAAAAATACATATCAGGAGGAGTTCAAGTAACTTCCAAACCCTTATAAGCACTGGGTGCCAGTGGAGTTTTAAGATGCAGCACATGGTTAACGCAGACAAAGAAGTGCCTGCGGGTGGCACCAACTGCATTGGGATGCACCTTCCCAGCTGGGAAAGGACGGGCACGAAAAGGCACGGTGGCATATACTCAACCATGAACTTCGGGCATGCTTACCATGTCAAGAGATGAAAAGCACGACAGTTGTATTAATTATTACATCCACAAATGTTTCTTTGCTCCGTTAAGTGCACCCTTGCAATACAATGCAAAAAAACCCAACAAACAACCCCCCAAAAAACCACACACACCAAAAAAACCCACACCCCCCCCCACACACACACAAAAAACCCACCCAGCCAAAATAAGGCTGTTCAAGACAACCAATAAAAGAAGAGATGCACTAACGAGCCACAAAGATAAAAGTACACCCAGGAGATGAATGGAATACTTAAAGGAGAAAAGCTTCGCACCCCTAACTGCAACCACTAATAAGTAAAAACACCCGCTACTCGTCGCCTTCCCTTGATGGGAAGGCAGCGTGAGCAGGAGGGCAGAGCCGACCGGCATCGGCTGAGGGAAAACGGCGACAGGCAAAGGATCTTCGTGCTACAGCCACGGGCCGGGCTCACCTTCCCGCCCGCCCTGGAACTTCACCCGGATGGTCTTGTCGATGTACTTGGAGAGGTCCAAGATGCTCTCCTTCTTCTTCTTCTCCTTATCCTACGGCAGAGCACAGGCGGCCCAGGTAAAGCGCGCCATCCGCGAAGACACAGCCCCAGAACGCTCCCGCGGGATCCCGCGGCGGCGGGACGGGGGCGCGGGCACAGCCCCGGCACCAGCCCCATCGCCGCCCGGTGCCGCAGAACCCAGGCCACCCCACTCCTCACCGCCATCTTCCCCGCGCCGCCACCGCCGCCACTCGCCATTTCATTCGGCACTGCCAGAAGTGACGTCGCGCCCCGGCAGAGCCCGTTGGCGGCTCGGGGCGGTGGGGCGGAACGTTCGGGGCGGTGGGGCGGGACGTCCGGGGCGGGCTCTGGGTACCCCGGCGCGGAAGGGTCGGAACAAAGCGGCGGCGGCGCGGCAGGTCCGGTATGGCGGCGCGGCCGGCCCGGCTCCGCCTCTGGCTGTTCCTGCATCTCCTGCCGCAGGTCAGTGGCTGTGCGCTCCCCGAGCCGCGTGCGGGCACCCTGGCTGAGGGCGGGGAGCAGCCCCGGGCGCAGCCGGGCCTGGGCGGGCTGTCCGGCGTGTCCATGGCCGGAGCCGCCTCCCACGGGCGCTCTGAGATGCTGCAGCCGCCCCGCAGCGGGCCGTGGCCGCAGAAAGGCAGCGGAGCGCATGGGGCTGCCGGCCCTGCTCTCCGCGATTTGGCAGTGTTGATCTGTCTGTGCGTCTGGGGTTGTTTGAGACTTCTTTTATTCTTTCCGTAGTAACTAGCGTTTTCCTCGTAGTTCTTAGAACTTCGGGGCCCCCGTGGGCCCAGCCCAGCGTCCTCGCCAGGCAGCCCCAGGGAGGGAAGCGCAGCCGAGCCCCCGGGCCCGATCCACGCAGGGACGGCTCTGGGTTTATCCCGACGCCCTATAAGAAAGCATTCAGCAGAAAAGAAGGGATTTCTGCTGAGCCTGACTCTGTAGTCTGTCTTGAGTCCTGTATTGTCATTACTAAAATATTAATTAGTTTTGTGGGATACGTTTCTAAGGGTATGACAAACTAGGTGTGTAAGCCTGATCAGGAGAGAGTGGATTTCTAGCAATTGCATTGCATGGTACATAGCTTTTGCCATTTAAGTTTGGTGTTTTGTGCTCTGAAAATTTTGAAATGTCATTTGATGTGTTATTTAACCTTCTTGACTGTTTATTAGGAAATTTGGAGTGTACTGTATCTTCTTGAGTATTATTTGGGTAACATCTTAACATGGAACTCAAATTTTTTCTTCTTCTCTGCCTCCTTACTGATTCTTTGCCAGTAATCTTTAGTTACAGACTAGTCTGGTTGTCGGCTAACTTCTTTATTTCTGTATCATCCCCTTTTTTCACCCATTATCTTTATCTTCATTATCCTTTCATAATGCTCTTGGATGCCCCAAGATGCATTTTGTCATTTCAACTGTTGCTTCATAGGGACTGGTAGTGCCAATGTAGGCCCCACAAATTAACAAGATTTAATTAACAAGAACAAGTCAAAGACTGGCGTGGAGTCAGTTTGATCCATCAGTTTGGGGAAGATGAGCACATGGCAGTGCAGAAGGACAGCGGGTTAGATAATCCACTGGTGGGTACTTGGAGGTCTTGCCTTCATCTCCACGCATTGCAGTGTATTCTTGTCTGTAAGCATTTGGTATCTTTGTGCAGTAGAAGTGTTACTGTACTTCTTTAAGCTTGGGTAGACTGGCCAGGGAGCTGAAACAGACCTGCTGCTGCAGTGAAAAGTGGATGTACCGTGTGCTGCCAATATGTTTGTTAGCCAAGCCGGTGTTTTAAAAATTTGCTTCAATACCTCGTACTGTGCATTACTTCTGTATCTCTTGTGCTTGCTCTTGTTGGGATGGTTTTGGGTAGTAATCCTCCTTAGTGTGAGGCAGAGAAGAGCCCTCAGCTGCACTCGTTCTGGTTTGGTACCCCTGTGACTGGTGGCTGGAGTTATTCCAGGGGACAGAGCTGACAGCTGTTGTCAGGAGCTGCTGTGTGCATTGCTGTGTGCCAGCTGTGCTCATTCTCAGTGCCTTACTCTTGCCTTAGTGAGCATATACCTTTGTTTCCCTCCTTGAAACAGGATAATGGAAAATTTTTTTGTTTATTTTCCCTGGGGCAAGAGGAGGTAGTGTCCACATGTGTTTCTATATTATGATTTAGGAAGAAGGATCAGCTTGGCTACTGAAGCATGGCTCTTCCAAATCTGAGTCCTCATCTGGTAACACTTTAAGAGTGTTGTGATCTTAGAGGTCCAAGTCAATCTGCACTTAGATCTTGCTTTGGTATTTGAGTTCTCACATTGCATTTAAGTGCACATTCCTTCCAGGCAGTTACCCCTCAGTTGTCCTGTAAAAACAGCAAATATGTGAGCCTTTGACTAAGTGATGAACATAGTAACATGATCTGCAGCAAATGTGTTGGGCATAGCTGGCCTTCACTATAGCAACTTTCAGCAGAATATATGGAATTGAGGTGATGGGTTTGTATTTTAAATTAGGACACTCTATGATATGGCTCCAAAGAATTGGAAAGACTGTCTGAAATTCTGCATTAAGGTGGTGGCTGACAATTTAGTCTCCTGGAATTACTGCATTATGAATACGTAGCTCTCTGCAGTGTACAGTGTTTGTTGAAGGAATGTTTTATTTGAGTGCAGCTTTGCTGCCTGCTATTGCTGGTCTCCAGATGGATCAGTGCAGTTCATGGGAAAGAATGACTCCAGCTCCTGGGAACTCTCACATGGTACCTACTGTAAGATGAGGATAGCTCATGCATTCCTTCTTCAGAGAACACAACTCCCAGTGTCTGTGAAATCTCTGAGATGTGAGCAATCGGGTCAGTTAATAGAGCTACTGAAAGCAGAAAAGGTGTATAGAACATCCAGGTGAGTGTGGGGCCAGAGGCAGGGAGGAACAAACAAGACGGACATTAGGTTGGCACAGCCACTCACACTGAAGTTTCTTGAAATACGGGTGAGCTGAATTCCTCCTCTCCACCTTCTTCCATCATTTAACTAGCAAGTCCAGTGCTTGCCTCTGAGATACATTAATTCACCTAAAAAAACTTGCACAGCAAAAACCTGAGGGTATTCTTCTCTTTTATACATTAATCTGTGGAAGGTCCTGATGAGATTCAGAGCCAACAAGTATGCCTTTTTATTACCACAAACATTAGATTAGCTCATTTGTCTGTTAAATTCTGCCCTCAGATTTAACATTTCTGTTTTGTGAAAACCTTTTCCAGTTTTGCAGCTTTATATAAAACACTTCCTTTTGTGTTAATTATACAGTATTTTGTGCTTTTTAAGCCGTAGGATCAGTAAGAAGCAAGTGTTATAATAGACCTTATAGTCATAATTGCTGTTGTTTTTCTGTGTTTGAAAAAGGCTGGACTTGATATCCAGACACTTGGAAAAGAGCTTTTGGAGTTGTAGGCACATTGTATAGGATCTGCACAGGAGATGGCATTTTCTCCTGGGTTAATCTAGGATATGAAGTGGTCTCTAGGAATAAAGAATCATCATAAATGTTGCCACTACATCAGTGCATCAGCAGCACTGCTTTGAGCTTTTGTTGTCTCATACCTACTGACATGAATGAAAACGAAACTGGATGCATCAAAGTGGGTAAGAACAAACTTCAGAACTATGCTTTGATTCTAAGTGATAACAGCTTTGTAAACATGTCTGTTAATCCACATTGTCCACAGATCATATTCGCCACAGAGTTTCTGAAACTCTTCTGCTTTTAGCCCTGCTCATATTGCCTTTAATTCCTCTCATGCTTGATTTTTATTTGGCTTTTGGGACACAAATCCAGATAGCTTCTAAAATGTTTTGAGCATTTCATATTAGGAACCTTTTACTCCCTTAATATTTCTTTGAGGAACATCCATTAAATAGCTCAGAAAGCAAAATTGTGTTTAACTGTCTCCTGGGTGCCTTTCAGGAATTATTCCTGAGTTCCAGTAATGGTTATCTCAATGGAAATGTAGCAACACACCCTGTACTTACTCTTGTTTTAAAGATGTGTGCCATATATCTTCTAGATGTAAAACTTTTAGCTGTACAGCTTGATTGTTTCCCATACGCATAAAGCTGTTCAACTACAGTAGTTAGCTCCTGCAAAACTTCCTGAAGGTTTTGGAGAGAGTTGTACATGCAATATTCAAAACTAAGATAGTCCATGTTTTGTTTGCTTATCTAAGCCCAGTTAGACCATGAACAATAAGCAGGGAACCTTCTTTTGTTCTTGTCTTTTGTGTGTGACTGTATTTGCATCTCTGTTGCTTGTTACTCTTGAAAGTCAAATTCAAGATAATAAGTACAGGTTACTTTTCTAAATGACCTGCTTCTGTTGAAAGTAGTTTAGGTGCTGTGGTTGCATACCTGAGATACAAGTTAACAAGTCCATTATAACAGGGACTTGGAGTTCTTCTTTCCTCACAGCATATGCACAGTAGTGTCTCCCTTTCTCCACAGATATCTTGGAAACTTGCACTGTGCTTAAGTGGCTTTAATCTGCACTGAGATAATCGGTGTGACCTCCCATATCAGCATGCTTCAGGACATATGTCATTGGTTCTGAAGGGCTTCATTAACACTAATGTTATAAAAAAGGAAAAAAGTTGCTGCATATGTTAACAGAGACCATTTATATGCAGAAGAGCTAAATATAAAAATCTCTACTTTCTATGTATTTTTACAATGACATTTCTTTACTACTTTGCTGACATCTTGCAGCAGAATGCCATCATTGCCTCTGGGCACACTGTGAGTGTTAAAGAACGATTTTACAATGTGGGTGGTAAAACACTGGCACAGGTTGTCCAGAAAGGACAGGGGTGCCCCGTGCCTGAAAGCGTCCAAGGCCAGGTTGAACAGGGTTTTGTCTACTTGAAGATTTCCCAGCCCATTGCCAGGGGTTTGCACAAGTTGACCTTTAAAGGTCCCTTCCAACCCAAACCATTCTGTGATTCTCAAAAGTTTTCCAAAACCTATCTTTTTACCCTGAATGTCTCCTACGGGTGCATGGTAACTTCTGTGTAGTAGGGTTTCAAATAAAGAGGGAGAAATAAGAGTGATGGATTCTTTTAATGGACTTTTTTTGCATGTTAAGATACAACATTGTTGGTGACTCCAGTCATCTTTAGCATCTTGATCCTTGGCTGCTATGTGAAGAAACAAATGTTTTAAAGTATATTTGTAAGAGTGTAACTACATAATTATCAAATCATTGGTGTATTTAGGTTATGAATGTTAAACTAGATGTTGACAAATTAGTCTGTCACAACTTTCTAATTAGTAGCAGCGATGGCTAGGGATATGATGTCATATTTCTCTTCAAAACAAAGTTTCATCAGTTCTGGTAGGCACAAAGTGATTTCCTTGGGGAAAGCTAAAGCAGAGCAACAGATCAATTAAACGTGTCTTCAGTCCATGACTTCAGTTTTGCTTGAGTGCTGGACAGGAGAAAGAGAGAAGGAAGAATGGAAAGGAAGGAGTTTGGGTGTGTGGGTACAGAGGAGTATGACACAAAGGGGCATGGTAGAAAGATAAGATGGTTGGTGGTGGGGAGTGGGGGCTTGTTTGGTTTGAGAGGGTTTTGCTTGGTGGTTGGTTGGTTTTCTTTTTTTTGAACTTGCTTCTGGTTGTGAACTGATAGTCTTGTCCTCATCCTGTGTCCTGGGGTTACTAATGAATGACAGTCTTCCATCAGAAGCCAAACGTGTGACTCGTTCAGAAGAGAATCAGATCGTTTATTGTACATATTTCAGATATTTTATGTATGTTTTTAAACAAACTTCCAAGTGCTGAGTGGAAGTTAGCTAAGGATTAGCGAGTGTCCTCAATTAAAAGGAGAAACTTCCCATTACAATAGGAAACAAATGCTCCAGGAACACAAAAAGGATAATAGGAAGATTCCAGTCACATTAACACTTTGTTGTTCTTAAGGACTGAGTTTCCAAATCACTGGGCTGAAATAATATTTTGAGACTGCTACATTTAATATGTAGTCAGTTTTTTCCTGTATATCTAATAGCTTGTATGAAGCTAAAATACAGATATGATTTGCATTTGCTCTCAGCATTGTCCTTTTATCATCTATTACCAGACAGCACTACTTGAACATTGAAGTTGCTGTAAGAGCACTGTGAAGCTCTAAAGCAGCAACTGAAGATCAGCAAGACTCCCCTTCAAAAAGAAACATTGATCTGGATTTGTATAATTTACGTTTTAAAAGTTAGGTTAAAAGTCCTGCTTTCTGAGCACTACTTTTGTATCTTAATGTATTTTTATTTGAAGCATTAAAATCTTTTTGAAGCAGCTGGTCAGATCTTAATCTGAAACTGAATTCTTAATGTGTTGATGTTCAAACCTGACCAGATGGTCACAGAATATATATGAGCAAAGTTCACACTGAGGAACTGATGTTTAGTATTTTGTGTAAAGGAAAGACTTTGTAACTTACACTTCTTCAATGAGTGGAGATGGTGCCTGACAGTCCCCCCAAGAGACAGAGCCTGCAGTCCCAGTGTTGCTGCCCTGAGGAGCACAGAAGTGTCCTGTAGAAATTAATGGCTAATTGTTAAAGCGATGATCTGATGCCTTGTTGTTCAAGTGAGACCAAGAGCCTCTTATCAGAGAGAGAAACATTGCAAGGGACCTGTTTGCCACTTAGAAATGGCCAGGAGGATTTATTTCAAAGTCCTTAGAACAGTACGAGCAGACCTCATCATATACTTTGTGTTTCTTCAACCATTTCCAAGATCAGGGAGGATTTACAATTATTTTAGCTCAGTTAATATGAGAATGAAGTCGCCACTAATTAAAGAAAACCACCACTAGTGATGGGGAAGTTGTACGTACTTCCACTGTTGTTTCATTTGTCTTCCTACCTTCTGATTCCCTGGGTAAACATCTGCTAGGACTTGGGGTGCAAACAGACAACTGCATCAACTCCCCAAAAGTACTTTATTTTGCAGATTATGTATATGCATACCTATGTAACGTGTATATATACATATATATATAGCCTTGTAGGTGATTTTGGTTCAGCTTTTTGGGTAGAAGATGAGGAATATACCTAGTACTCACAAAAGAGTGTCACTGTACACAGGGAAGAGAAAGATAGGAGTAGACATGTAAAAGAATAGACTTCATCATGAAGAGTAAGATGTGGGAAAAAGTCTGTGTTAAGGAAGTGTTTGCTGATACCTACTTGCGAGCCCAAGATCTTTCACTTTTGCTGGGAAATGGCTTGGTACAATCTGACAACCAAAATAACGAGGAAATTACTGTGTTTGCTGTGTTTTTTTTTGCAGGGATGGGAAGCTAAAAGTATTTGTGTTAAATCAGCACATCTTGCAGTTAGATGTAGTGTGAGCAGTTCACTGAGCAAGCAGGTTACATACTGTGTATCACAACTGAGATGTCTAAAACTTGTAGATTTGCTGCATCTTACAATGCTTATTTTTGCTGTAGTTCTTGTTGTCTTTCTCCGTGTTAGTACAGGATCTGGATTCTGTTATCTCAGGCTCCAGACTTCTTGAGGACAATTCTAACATGTACATGATGCAACAGGAAAAGGAGCGGGAATGATGGTGTGCCTGAAAAGGAAATTACTTTAATGAGAAATAAAAATAGAGACAATGCCTAGAAACTGAACGCGCTATAGGGACAAACTCTAGAAGACCAGAAACAAGGGAGAAGTAACAATATATAGTCTAGGGAGTGGAACATTCTAGAAACAGTACCATATATGGAACACAAGTAACCAGTAGGGGAGTAGAACTTGGATTAATTAACATAGCAACTTCAGAGGCTCTTGGGAGGAGATCTCAGGCATGCCCTGAGTTGGATGAATGTTTCCCAGGGCTTGAAGCTAAGGCTTGGCTGCTTGGGGTGAAGTCTGGCTGACCCTGTGTCCCCGTGAGGCCAACTCCCACATCTCCCCCTTCCCTTTTAATGATAAAAATGGAACTAAGGGAACTTTGTAAAACTCTATAGAAACATGTAAACAGATGTGGGACTACTAGCAATATAACAACAATAATGATAAGAATTAGCAACCCTGTTTTAAACATAGACTACACCCAACCCTTTAGTTCCCAAATTTTGAGGAGTTTATTGAACTAGTCTTTATCTTCTGTTTAAAACTTATTGGATCTTTCCATTAGCTCCTGAATGCTTTTATGAATTGACTCACTGTGGCTGGAGAGGTTCATACAACACATTCCTTCGAAGTCCTCACAGCCATGCCCATGTGCTAAAAGTAGGAAGTCTGTGGCTGCCCTGTTCTGCAAGGTGGCATGTCTAATGGTGCTGGCATCTGAGAGCAGGCCACTTAACACAGAAGAGGTAGTGTTAGTGCTTACTTAGCTGCTTACTTAGCAGACAACTGAGACGGTGTAACTGTCCTAACGCTTTGGCTGCAGCCACCCAAGGTAACAATAGGGAAGCTGCTATTCTCTTACTCCAATATGTAATACTATCTTTACAGTCAGTTTCAAAATAGTGTGTAGATCTTTTTGCTCTGTTCTTCCTGCCATGAATCATTTTAATATCGGGTGCCAGCAAAGTATGTCTGCCTAAGCTATAGGGTTCGCCTTTATTATGGGAAGGAATACTGGGCTGTGCTCTGTCCCTGAAAATAAGGAACATACCCTGTGGCAGTTGAAGTGGGTGCCTACTGGATCAAGAAATTATGGGAGAGGTACAATTACATTATCGGCTCTGATTTTTGTAAGCAGGATGGTATTGGGACATGACCCATTTGATAGTTTCTTTGTCTCTTGTAATTTTGCTCTTTCACCATTTTCCCATCTTGGTCGATAGTAAAACTTTACAGAAAAATCCATTTTTACAGAGCGGAGAATTTCTAGCTCTTGAGGTTCAAGTGGTGCATGCGGGAGCTTCTGGGTCCCGTAGTCCCAGGCATCGACAGGCTTGTGTTTCTGTTTGCCATTAGGACGATCACCTTGCATACTATGGATGGCATCCACAGTTATTGGCCACATGTCTGTAGGTAGCCCTACTAGACAGGTGGAAAAGGGGTCGTCAGGGTCAGCAACAGACAGGCACAGGGTGTCTTGTTTTATGGCTTTTGCTAAAGTTACCCATACATTATGTTTTGGCTATGGGACTGCCCATCCACTAGCGAGGACCATGGTTTCGAACAGGCTGAAGAAGGTGAATAGAAGCTTCTTATGAGTCATCTTGGAAAGAGCTGTCTGGTCTAGGTGTCAAAGCTGTCATCCGGTGGTTCTTGTTCCGGGGCAGACTTGAGGGTCCCTCTGGTGGATCCTTGTTTAGCAGCTGTAAGTATGGTTTGATGTTTTTCGCTGGGATCGACTGAGGTACTCTACCTGTGGAAACACAAGTGTATCCCCTCCCCCAAGTAATTAATGGAAATGGCCCCAGGATCTGGCTCTTTTCCGGGTCTTTAATTAACACTGGTGGCCTTTCTTTCAACTGAGCCTGTGAAGTGTTAGAAAAGTGTCAGACAATGGGAGGGTGAGCCTCCATAAATGAATTATTTAGAAAATTAAAGGCACATACAGCCTTACTTAGTCTCTCTGTGGTGGACAGGGTCTCTACTCCCTCTTTCTGTTTATCTAAAAGGCGCTTGAGAGAACCATGGGCTCTTTCAACAATAAATTGGCCTGTGGGGGAGTGAGGAATATTGGTGGTGTGGGTAATTCCTCATTGATTAAAGAACTGTTGTAGTTTGTGAGAGACATAGGCTGGTCTGTTACCAGTTTTTATTTCCTGAGGAATACCCAGGGCTGCAAATGCTTGAAGGAAGTGTTTAATTGTACCTACAGCTGTTTCTTGGGCTGAGGCAAAAATGGCACCTGAAAAGGTATCAACAGACACATGAATATATTTGAATCGGCCAAAGGATGGATAATGAGTTATATTTGCGTCTTGGTTTGAAAGACAGGTGTCTGCTAGGGAGGGCAGGGCCTCCCTTGGAATGGAGAATTCAAACCTCCTCTCTCTAAATTATTATAATTTAGAAAATTAAAGGGCTCTCAGGCAGAGGTATGGGAATAGGAATAACAGTTCTTTACTAGTATGTATAACAAGGCAAAATAACAACAACAACTGCAGCATTAATAACAAACAGAACCAGGAACCTTGAGGGGCTTTGCTTCACAAAGCCCGGGGCAGTCTGATCTCGGTGCCCCTGCAGGTCTCTGAGAGCACCAAGCTGGAATGGTGGAAAATCCCAGGCTGGTGGGTGAGATAAATCAGAAGCTCCGCAGTGTGAACTGGAATGGCAGGATGTCCCTGGCAGACAGGGGCAGAAAGTCCCAGCAGGACAGGGGGATGTGGGGCCACACTGTAGGAAAAAGAGCAGCACCGGAGAAGCAACAGCTGCAGGAGGACAGGGCTGACCTGGCTCCCAGCAGGGCAGGAGGAGGTAAGCTCAGAATTCCTGGGCACACAAACAGGATTTTTAGGTAGGTTTCCCAGGACCGGACTTGGTGGTGACAGTGAACTCCTCTCACAGAGAGCAAACAGTCTTGCTGTCCTCCCTCTGATGCCGAGAGCAAGAGACAGCCCAGCTGCCCCCAGCCCTGTCCTTTTTCCTGCCCCTAGAACTCGTGTTATCTTCCCCTCCCAACTTTTGGCCACCTCTTTGTTTTGGTCAAGGACCCATAAGTACCCAGTAGTTAGTGTCATAGTAACTTATGGGAAAAAACTGAAAGTTGGGGCATGTACTTATGACTGCCTTTGCCTGGTCTCTGCTGATGTTAAACATTCTATATAGTGCATGGGCATTTTGATGGAAGAATGCGTGGCTAAGCTTTGCCTGTTCAAAGATATTAGCTAGAGTTGTCTGTGTAGTCATAGCAAGTATATCTGCTTGGGCATTACCCTGTATTAATGGTCGACGTAAAGAGGTGCGGGAACAGATATGTGTGACAAAGTAAGGATGCTACTTTTGGGAAAGAAGGAAGATTAAATTTTTAAGCAGAGAATATAGCTGATTATTAGCAAAATTTTTTAGAAATGAATTTTCATCCCTTTCAACAACTCTTGCTACATATGCCAAATCTGTGACCAAATTAAAAGGGCAGATAAATTTAGAAAATGTTTTAACAACTGCAGCCAATTCTACAACTTGGGAAGAACTTTTAACAATTTCAGTATCTGATTGGCAATCATTTGTTTCAGGGTCTTGTCAAGTTATTACTGATTTGTGAGGTTTTCCCGACCTGTCTGTGAATAGAGTGAGGGCTTTGAGGGGTTGATTACTTTTTAAGGGTTTGGGAATCAAATTAAAGTTAGAATGCAGCAATCTGTGCTTAGTGCAATGGATAGAAATTTGACCTGTGTAGTTTTCTAGGGCAATCCGAAGCTATTTTGACTGCTGCAAAAGCCAATTTAAGTAAGAAGAGGTTAGAGGTAAAATGATAATGAGAAGTCTTTTTCAGACAGGCAAGTTAGGCGAGATCTAGCTATCATCTCAGGCTGTGTGGTAATCATCTTCCCCAGCTGGTGAGAAAGGAAAACCCATTCCAAAACCAACGGAGGGTTGGGTAGCTTAGGATCTTACTGAAAAATTAAAGCATAAGGTTGGGGTCCCTTCCCCAAAACTACCAATACAAAAGGTAATAGAGGGTCTATCTGATGTGCCTGACGAGTCTGTATGGCTTGGAATACTTTATTCAGTGCATTTTTTGCCTCTGTTGTTAGGTGCCTTGGAGAGTCTAAGGCCCAATCTCCTTTTAATAATGTAAACAATGGATCCAGATCTTCATTTGAAGTCCTCAACAGGGTTCTCACCCACGTGATGGTCTCAAAGAGTTTTTGCGTATCATGCAAAGTCCAAGGGTTTTCATTAAGTTGCAGATGTTGTGGTTGTACAGTGTGTGATGAGATCTGGTATCCTAAATATTTTCGCAGTGCAGTCCTCTGTACCTTTTTTCCAGAGATGGTTAGTCCTGCTCTCTGAATAGCTGTGACAATATCCGATAGTGTCGTGTCCAGTGTTGAGGTATCTTTAGCAGTAAGAAGATTCTCATCCATATGATGGTAGATGACAACCTGTGGATGATCCTCATGGACAGGTATTAAAACTTTAGCTACAAACCACTGGTTAATGGTGGGAGTGTTTTTCATACCAATGATACCTCCAAAGAGGAGCTTGCCTGTTAATGGTTGGTACAGAAAGGCAAAGTGAGGACCATGGTTTGGGTGTAAAGATATATCAAAAAAAGAGTCCTTCAAATCACTAATGATTAAATGCCAATCCTTGGGAGTCATAGTCGGTGTGGGAAGGCCTGGTTGGAGAGCACCCTTGTCCTCCATGACCTTGTTGATTTTTCTGAGGTTATGTAGGAGTCACCACTTGTTGTTACACTTTTTGATGTAAAAAATGGGGGTATTCTAGGTACTGGTGGTAGGTATTATGTATCCCTTTTCAAGTTGTTCTGCTACTAGAGAATTCAGTGCAGCTAATTTTTTTTTCAGGGAGGGGCCGTTGGTCAACCCACACAGGGTCGTTGGTCTTCCACGTTAATTTAGGAGTGCCATGCTGCTCAATTGCTCCAATCAAAAATCCGTCTCTAGGTGGATTCCCCATTGCATTAAAATTTCTATCCCCCACAAAACTATGGATGTCCCCATGTTTCATTACCACGAAAGGTCTTGTCGTGGCTATACGGCCTTCAGGTCCCTCAAATTTCATCAGTTCTACACTTCAGAGATTGTTGCTATCACCTCCGATTCCTGACAGTGTTCCTGGGGCATATATGAGGGCCTAGGGTGGAGTTATGGAGGTGTGGCCCAGCGTGGGGATGGAGTGATTGATGATGGGGCCATGACCCGCAGTCGAGGGGGTGGAGCCCAAGGATTGGTTCAGGCAGGAAGAAAAGGTTGTGGAAGCAGGAAGTGGAGGAGCCAAGATGGAGGGAGAACGATTGGGCTCCCGAGCCATATTGTGGCTCCTTCCTTTTTGAGTCTCTGGGGCACGATGCTCCGAGATGGTCTGGCCAGAGCCATTTTGGATCATCGTTGAAGATCCATGAGGGGAAGGTTCCAGGGAAGGTTCTGAGTTAAGGATGACTGATGGATCGAATGATCGACACTCTGCTTGTTGGTGAAGGGTCTTAAGGATGGTGTGGAAAATGGGAGCATGCAGGGCTTGATGGGGTCCCTCTTGGCTGAAAGATCGTATGATTTAATTCCCACTGAGTCCCCAAATTTCATGGTGGAAATTTCATCAGCAGAGGCATCCAGAAAATAGTCAGAAATCGACCTTGCAATTGATTTCAAGTCTTTCTTTGAAAATTTCTTGTCCTGATCCATTAAATTTAACTTAAAGCATCCATATCCGCTCCTGCATTTTGGACATATGGCCACTGATTTCTCTCTTTCGCCTCCTTAGGGGGAACAGCCACTGGAACGTCCCCAAATCAGTTATGGGACTTGGGCCCTTATTTTAAAACATGATGGCGAAATGGACTATAAATGTCCTACGCTTCCCCAAGCCCACCTGCAATCCTCCACAGGTGAAACTGTCATCGTCCTCGCCGATCCTGGCTGAGGTCCCTTGTGTCGACGACGAATCCGCCGGGCCCAGCACAATCAACAATCCCAGGGAGCGCTGACCTACCCATCAGCTATCCCCAGCTGTTGTGACTGACGCAGGGAACCCTGAATGTCAGAGTCCCTGTTTGGGCGCCAAATTTCACTGTGAGGGGTGGCTGCGACAAATCTTTGACTCCCCTGACTGCAGGGTGAGCATGGCGCGAAATAAGAAAAAGGAACAGGAACAATGGAGTGCCTGAAAAGGAAATTACTTTAATGAGAAATAAAAATAGAGACAATGCCTAGAAACTGAACGCGCTATAGGGACAAACTCTAGAAGACCAGAAACAAGGGAGAAGTAACAATATATAGTCTAGGGAGTGGAACATTCTAGAAACAGTACCATATATGGAACACAAGTAACCAGTAGGGGAGTAGAACTTGGATTAATTAACATAGCAACTTCAGAGGCTCTTGGGAGGAGATCTCAGGCATGCCCTGAGTTGGATGAATGTTTCCCAGGGCTTGAAGCTAAGGCTTGGCTGCTTGGGGTGAAGTCTGGCTGACCCTGCGTCCCAGTCAGACCGACTCCCACACCCTTCCAAACCTCTTGGACATCTGTTCACTGGGTGAGCAGGGTTAGAAACAGAGAAGGCCTTGATGCTCTGCACACTGTTCAGCAATAGCTGAAACATCTGTTTGTTATCAGGATTGTTTTGGGCACAAAACTAACACACTGCACCATACTAGCTGCTATAAAGAAAATTAACTCCATCCCAGTCAACCCAGGATAGGCCTTTAATTACAGATCTTGGATATGCAATCTTCACTGCTTGTATTGTTGCAAATGTTGTTGGTGTTTTGACAACAGTGACAACTGCTCATTGAAGCAGTGATAAGTAAATGCAATAGGTAGATGTACTGGTTTGAAAGCAAAACTAGTGAGACACTCCAAGTCAGAAGTATAATTTAATAGAGCAAAAAAAAAAAAAAGAAACAAACAAAACAAGTAAAAACAAAATAAAAAGATAAATGCAATAGTACAAAGGACCACTGACAGAGTCAGAATACAAACCCAACACCCTGTTAGTTAGGGTGGTAGTAGCAGTCCATATGAAGTAGTCCTGTTGAAGCAGTGATCCTGTAGAAAAGGTCTGGTAGGTAGCTCTTGTCCTCTGGAAATCCAGTGGCTAAGGCTACCTGTGGTGTTCCAAACCTCAGCTTATATTCAGGATGAAATGCTTGGTTCCTCCCTCTGGGCGGAGTATCTCACAATGGGATGAAATCTTATCAGCCATGCGGTGATGGCCCATTAACAGATGATGTCCCCCTGGAGGGAGGATGGGTCATAGGAGAGATAAGAACTCTGCTGCACCTGGTGTCAACAGCTGGCCCATTAACAGAAGATAGCCCCAGGAGCTTATCAGGGATGAGTCATGGAGGGGATGGGGAACACTGTCCCACCGGTTCCAACAGCTTATGAAGATGGTAACAGAATACATACTTTTGGATACATCTTACACTGTAACCTAGGACAGTAGACTTGAGAGTCTACATGTGCTACCTAGGACAGAAAAAAAGCTGCTACTGCTGCTGGGTCTTGCCACATCTTCAGTAAAGGTGTTGAAGGTTGAGTTTTGGAGTGATGTGAATCTAGAACTGATCGTTATTTCAGGCCGTACTTTCAGGAGTTGGTGTCTTATTTGTAGAATCATGAAGTGTTTTGACTGGGAAGAGACCTTAGAGATCATCTTGTCCAGGCCCCAGACAGGAGGTGGGCTAGGCCAGGCTGTTCAAAGCCACATCCAACCTGGCCTTGAATACTTCCAGGGATGAGGCAAGCCACTGCTCTGGTCAACCTGTGCCATGGCCTCACCACCCTCACAACCAAGAATTCCTTCCCAATATCCCATCCATCCCTGCCCTCTGGCAATGGGAAGCCACTCCCTGTGTCCTGTCCCTTCATCCCTTGTCCTAAGTCCCTCTCCATTCTCCTGGAGCCCCTTTAGACACTGGAAGGGGCTCTGAGGTCTCCCTGGAGCCTTCTCTTCTCCAGAACACCCCCAGCTCTCCCAGCCGGGCTCCAGAGCAGAGGGGCTCCAGCCCTTGGAGCATCTCCATGCCCTCCTCTGGACTGGCTCCACTATACTTCAAGTCTCATATCTGTTCTGCATTAGTCCAGCTTCTTTCCTTCTGTGGTTATATACATATGTGCACCAGTGTAGCTGTGTTGTTTGAGGTTGGCTTTTTGGTTTGTTGGTTTGGCTTTTCTTTAAACACATCCCATGTTGTTTCATTTGATTCTTTGACCAATTGCTGTGTAGGCGGGGATCTGCCTAATGTATCTGAAGTCTTTCTTTGAAGCATGATGGAAATAGTAACAGATTCCATTGTACTCCCTGCACAGATAGGGAAACTTTGTAGACTCTTTTGGTTTTCTTTAAAACTATAAAGCAGGGCAGTCAACAGCAAGTTACTCCCTTCACTTCTGATATTTTATGTAACCTAAAATTCTTGTGAAATTTTTGTTACATTTTCAGGTGTACTGTGAGTATGGGATGGTACATGTCCTTGCAGAGAAGGGGAGCAGCAAAGGAAAAGACTATTGTATTCTCTTCAACTCTCAGTGGGCCCATTTGCCACATGATCTGGGTAAAGCTGTAAGTACCTAGCTAACTGATGACAAAAAGTGTCTAAAAATGCCTTTGTTACAAGGAAACTTTTGATTTCTTACTTAGATTAGTAGACTTTGAAGCAACTGCTTTGTTTGCTCTGCTTAGAAAATATTTTATCTCTTAAGATCACTAGGCAGTGCTAGGATGGCAATGTTCATATCCAGGCATTATGCAGAGATAATGACTATTGCTGTTCAAAATAAAAATGCTCCTTTTCAATGATGTGATCAATGAAATTAAAATGGCACGTATCTGGGCTTGCAGAGGAGTTTTTGTACATCAGCATGATACAGGAAGATACCACGTGGCTTTTCTTCTATAGTGAACTGTGGCCTGTAGTGCTTTCTCAGTTTCAAGTGTAAGTTTTAGTAGTCATAAACTGTGTCAAGCTCAGGCACCACTCTGAGCTCACTCTGCATTTGTGTTGTGCTCTGAAACTTGGCCAACCAGGAAGTGTGGGGTAGGAGCATTTCACTGTCTCTAGAGGTTAGGCTGGAGACAGCAGTTTTCTGAATAAGGTTGTAGCTACTGACAACCTGACACTTGCCTTTCCCTCATGAAACAGTAGAGTCTGTTACACAGGTATTGTATATCGTCTACCTGTGGATTTCTAATACAAACTGTTCCATGTGTCATTTTTTCAGGTTAAAACTTTACCTTGACTCTTCTCAAATCTAACAGCTCACCTCAGCAAGGGCTGAGACCTGCTTCTCTTAGCACAGCTTGGTTGTTTGGTAGATAATTGCAGTTTTCAGGTAACTTGCAAATAGGACTGGGCAAAGATGCTGGTGATTGTTTAGATTTTGCAAGGAACAATTCGTGCCAGGGCTATTTCTAAAACCTTGAAGTGTCTTTGGGATGTTCCTGTTGAAACATACCAGATTAGTTGCCTTTGGGTCTGAGGAGGGCCAAAATTAAGGAATTGGGACAGGCTTGCAATGTCTCTGGATTACAAGTGGTGAGAGAAGTAGCTTAGAATCCGGTATTCAAGTACTTGGATGCAAAATCTCAGGTCACTGGATACAGTAAGTTTCAACATGGAAGTTTATTGCCTACACTTCTGTACTTTTCCCCAGCTTGTGTTCTGGTTTCTAGCTCTTCACACCTTCCCTCATCCCAGCCTGCCACTCTGGCAGCCCAGCAAAGATAAAACCTTGCTGTACTGCTCCCACATCCTGGCTGTGTGCATCAGAACAGCAAGAATGGTGAAGAAAATAAATGCAAATGAAGGTCATATCCCAAATTTTATTACCAGCAGAATTCTGTACAATAAGGTGAAACAAGGCAGGACCCTACATAATAGAGAAAGTAGCACTGTTTCAGCTTTCATGTTGCTCTGAGAATACTCTACCACTCCATTACTGGAAAGTTTTAAATTACTCTTTAGAAACTCTGGCTTCTGCTCTTGACTTCTTTTATTATTTTATGTTATATATATGTATTTAACTAATTTCTTTTTTTCAGTCACTCTTGCAACTGCAGGATCAGACAGCATCTGTTTTGTGTTCTCCTTCTGATGTACCTGATGGGGGATTTAATAATCAAATCCCCATGGTGATGCGAGGAAATTGCACCTTCTATGAGAAAGTGAGGCTTGCTCAGATAAATGGGGCTCGTGGGCTGCTGATTGTTAGTAGAGAGAGACTGGTAAGTTGCTTTTTATCTTCCTATGCTGCTGTTACTCCACTGATGCTAGATATTGTCTTGTCTTCAGTGCACATTGTTAGTATTTGATGTTCCTCTGTAAAGTAAATAATGCTCATGTGTTTCTGCATGTACATACGTTGCATAGTTATGTGTGGAAACCATACATCTGATGGAAGAATGAATGAAACAAGAGGCACTCATTTAAGTAGGAAGAGTTGGCACAGAGCTTATGTGACATTCAAGTTAGGAGATCAGAATTACCCTTGTTCCAAATGAAATACTGGAGTCGAAGGATGAGGTTGGTTTGTGACTCCATCATACTACCACACTGCATTTAGTGCTTTAGATTCAGCTGGAGCATCAACAGCATGTATTTTGCAAAATTAGTAGTTTTGAAAAGAAAATTAGTAGATTTGAGTCCTGGTCAATACTAGAGGCACATATCAGACATAAGCCCATGACCCTAATGTGCAAAAGATACTGCTTGAAATTTGATTGCTGCATTTTGCTGTTACAGTCTTACATTACTTCAGTTTTATTGGGAACAGGCATATATATTGACTTCTGAGTGTGTGCTGTCCTTAAGTTCCCTTCTAGAATATTTTTCAAATTAGTAGGAACAGAACTTGCAACTTTAACCCTTTTGAAGGAGTAGAAGTATTTGCTGAAATAAACATATTCTTACCTGGTCTGACCTGTCTTTCAGGTTCCTCCTGGAGGTAATAGGAGTCAGTATGAAGAAATTGATATTCCTGTGGCTCTTCTTAGCTATACTGATATGTTAGATATTGGCAAGGTAAACTTGATACTAAAAGCTCTCATTTATATTATCTAATGTAAATGAGTCACTGCTCTACAGTATTGTCCACCTTAAGAGCTTTGAATTTGTAGAGGGTGTATTCATGAAGATTGCATTATTGTATTTTGGAAAAAAAAATCATATCTCTTGGGAGGTTATTTCTCATCTTTGGAATAAATCAAAATACAGGCTGGTGCTGAAAATAAATATCACTAATAGAAGAGCCAATAGATGGCTCTAATGTGTTTATAATAAAGCCTGATTCTGAGGTTGCTAAGTGAAAATTAAATAAGTCAACCTTTGCTCAGGTGGCTTCTTGGATCTCCTTCCTAACTTGTATTTACCTCCACAGAATTTTGGCAGCTCTGTGAAAGGAGCAATGTATGCACCAAACGAGCCTGTGCTGGACTACAACATGGTGATTATCTTTGTCATGGCTGTGGGGACTGTTGCAATTGGAGGCTACTGGGCAGGAAGCAGAGATGTGAAAAAGTGAGTAACTGAATGCAGTATACCATTTTTCCTGTATTTTTCACAGAAAAAAAATACGTGGTGTTTATGTAAGCATCACCTGGCAGCTGTAGCTGCTAGTGAGGTTAGGAGACTGTAGTCAGAATGGGAAAATTCTGATGTGATGTTTGAAAGTCCCTGAGCCTTGCATTGGTTTGGTCACTGTAGGAAACCATTAGAGTATAAATTGCATGTAGATAATTTTAGGATTTTGCCATGTCAGAAGACCAAACATTTGAAAAGCTCAGAAAGAAAATTATTAAGTAATAGGCTTCCTGTTTGGGCTTTTGCAGAAATTCACCACAAAAATACTTTTTACAAAAATAATACAATTTGCTTGTACTGGTATACAGCAAACCAAATTGATTGGATAGCTAATGTATGCTATATTAGTTATCAATTTTTCAATGAAATTTTATGGTTACTTTTGCCAGCAAGTGGGATTGGGAGAAGGAGGTAATTTCTAACATTTATTTTGTATATACAACCTGATTTAAAGATTTCTTCTGAAGTTAGCAAATTATTCTGTGGTAGTTTTCAGGATTCAGTTGAGTTTTTAGCCAATTATATAGTACTCTAGATAAGTTAACACAGCAGTTAGTGGTTTGTGCATTGTGTTAGAGTTGGTGTTCATTCATCCATGGAAAAGGTGGTGTTCCACTGACTTGAGTGGGAATCAAAGCAGGCATTGGTGTTGTGACATGTTTTCAACCCCTTGTGTTCTTTGCTGAAGATTCAGCGTCCTTGTGTATTTTGCTGCAGAAGGAATGAACTGATGGTGGCCATGTTACTCTTTCAGGAGGTACATGAAGCACAAGCGTGATGATGGGGCGGACAAACATAATGATGAAACAGTGGATGTGACTCCCATAATGATCTGTGTGTTTGTAGTGATGTGCTGCTCAATGCTCGTCCTCCTTTACTTCTTCTATGACCACTTAGGTACTCTTAAGGTTGTATTTGTATTGATACATTTTCAATATCACAAGGCTGATATCATTAAAGAACATTTTATTGTTAAAATAATAATGAAACATCTCTCTTCTGTCATGTGTCTTCATCTCTGTCGCCCTGTTCTTTTTGAGACTTAAAATAGGCTTTCTGCAATTTTCGGAGTCAGATAAGAATTCTCACAGTTTCTTACTGTAAACATGGTTTGTTTCTCTAACTGTCTCCTTCTGTTTACATTCTTTCTGCTAGGAGGAGAAAGTAGATAGACAGCTGGTCTGGCCGGTGGAGTTCAGGAGGTGGTGGTACCACCGTCCAATCCACGGCCAGACCCACAAATGTATAAAATAGAACTTGTAAATAAAGTTTTGCCTTTTGCTGCTGGAGATTGCCCTGCCTCTGCTTCGTAGTCTCGTGTCACGTTGTGACACATCTCAATACTTGTTTTAAAATACTGTAAGAAAACTCACTGAGTAGATTTCTAATCCTTCTTTTTGTGAGGCTGGTCATGAAGCTTCTTTCAGACATTAAAGCCTATTAAGTAGATAGAGACTTAGTATTTTCCACCTTTTCATTTTGTTAAAGGTGTTCTCAGACCTTTTCTCTCTATTATTGTTCAATTTGAGGTCAAGATCAAGGATCTTTTTTTTATCTTTGTAAAGATTATACTTTTCTATTGATCACTCATCAGATTGACAAAAAAAGCCACGACAGCCTAATGCTTCTTCATATTTCTGAGGAAGTAGTGAAACATGCATCGCATCTGTATTGATTCATTTTGCTACTTAGTGATTTTAATATTCCCTTATAATCCTCCTGTATACTCATAGAGAGAAGATAAATGCTTTACCATAGGTTGCCTTTGAGGCTTATGACTTACTTTAAGAAGATTAGGATAGAGGTTTTGATTTGTGTAAGTAGGTATTGCATAAAGTACAGCTGAGTAAAAGGAGCTAGAATTAGATACTTAAAGAGCACAAACCTAATCAATCATTTGAAGTCTCTGCATTTACCTTGCACTGTTGAAATGTAAGCCTTATTTCTCATTTAATATTATTGACTTTCTTTATTCAGCCAGGATATGGGAAAAGCATCTCTTGCCTTATCCTACTTGGACTTAATACTTTTTTCCCCTCAGTCTATGTTATAATAGGAATATTCTGCCTGGCTGCCTCGATTGGTCTTTACAGTTGTCTGTCTCCTTTTGTAAGAAGATTCCCCTTGGGAAAGTGTAGGTATGTAGCAACTTTCAATATTTTAATAGGGAAACTTAGGTTTTTATACTGTTGGGTAGATGTGGGGTTTAAAAGGTGGCTTCATGCTTCAAAACATTTATAAGAAAGAGGCTATCTACATAGACAACTGTAGCTTTGGTGTGTTTCTTTTTCAGAATCCCAGACAACAACTTGCCTTACTTTCACAAGCGTCCCCAGGTCCGGATGTTGCTCTTGGCAGTATTTTGCATCTCTGTCAGCGTAGTCTGGGGAATCTTCAGAAATGAAGATCAGTAAGTGTACATTTTAGTTTCTGTGCTAAAAATTGTAATATGCTTTATAGTATAAGAAACTGACATCCACAGAAGTCCTTATGTATCCAGAAATTAGGAATGACAGGAAAAACAGTAGAGACAGGCAGAAATTCTTAGTTATTCCTTATGTACTTCATCTTTTTCTTGTTCGTTTAAATTACAGGCTGTCTCTTGTTAAGTTTGAATTTCTCTGAGTCCCAGTCTGTATTCTGATCTCTTTGACTTAAGACAGCTTTTCAGAAGTGATATGGAAAGTTGGACACAAGTTGTCTAACTTATTTCTTCATGAGAATAAGAACTGGTAAGATTGTCAGATCTTTAGTTTCTCTCAGCTTTCTTGTTTGAGTCAGTAATTCTCTACACCCAGTGTTGCTGTAGTACCTAACTGTAGCATGTTCTTACTACTTTTGTTAGAGGTGGATCTTTTACGGAGTGTTGTGTTTTCGTTTTTGTTGGGGGTTTTTTACCTCTTACCTCACTCCTAGATATTCCAATTTCCCCATGTATACAGGTTGTGTTCATCTTCTTGGTTCCTCTATTGGGAGTTCAGTATTGGAACTGAAATGCTGGCTTGTGTTTCTGATGATAATACCAAAGATGTCTGACTTGTGCTTTGAATGCATGTTACTACTTTTGTGGGATCTGTGTTCTGCACGGTCATCCAATGACACAACTCAAATCCAGGAATCATCAATTCTGAACCACCTTTTAGAGAGAGAAGTGTCAGACTGAGGTGTACAGCAGTACTGTAGAGATGTTCCAGCCTGCACTATTTAGGACTAGGATCCATTTTCTGCCTCAGGGCTGGAGTGGGCCTGAGTGTATCCTGCACAAAGCTCCATCAGCAAGTACACAGGTGTTCATGCAACAGCATCATCTCTCATTGTACCGAGACCACAGCAATTTTGGGGAAACCTTAGTTGTTGTTTCAGATCCTACTTCTCTTTGACCCTAGCAGTTGAGAGTAAAGCAAAGAGCACTTCTATACTCAACTTGCACAACACAATTGAAAAACAGGCCCAGCTGTAAATTTGCCTCAGCACACAAGGGTACACACCTGTACACAGGACAAAGGACCTTTTGCACCTCCCATTTTGGTATCCACTGACCTCATTTAGCCAGTTTTCAGTCTACCTCACTGTTCATTCAGATTGTACTTCATCAGTTTCTCTGTGAGGATTTTATGGAAGATAGTCAGTAGAAAGCCTTACTGAAGTCTAGATAGGCATTATTGCACAGTTCTTCCCTCATCTCCCAGGCACTTCTTTGTGGAAGGTTATCAGGTTGATGAAGAACAACTTCCTATTTGCAAATTCATGCTGACAACAATGTCAATTTCAAGCAAGTACTTTGAATAAAGGTGGGTTTTTTTTGTCCCAGGCAGGTCCTTAGTGAGGACAAGCCTTGGTCTGCTTTTCCTGCTGTTTCCTGCAAAAATGTTGCTCTCCTCTTTTTAAGGTGGGCCTGGGTTCTGCAAGATGCTTTAGGAATTGCTTTCTGTCTTTACATGTTGAAAACAATTCGCCTGCCTACATTTAAGGTATGAAAGTTAAACAGAAGTTAAAGGCTTCAAGAAGAAAGTTAAAGAAGTTTACATGTATGTGTTTGAACAGAGGAGTCACTTATACGGGAGTATATTGCCTTGGAAATGCACTTCATCCATATGTAGCGTGGAAAAAGGGGATGCAATGAGTATATTGAAGACCAATAAGTGGCATGTGATTGTTCTGTAGATTCTGTAGAGTGTTGACTAGTAAATCACACACCACCCCTTTATTTATGTATTTGGTATTTGGTTATTTTGTTGGGAGGTTTTTTTTTGTTTGTTTTGTTTTGATTGGTTTGATTTTATTTTTCGAATTACAACTAATGCATCAGTCTAGTGTTTTTTTCAAATCTTTCTGAGCTTAGTCAGTATCCTAAGACAAAAATCAGTATTAGTCATTTAGTTGCCCCTTAAGCAGCTCTTCAAACTCTTGTTTCAGATTATCTTCACCTTTAAGTTTGTATAGACTGACAGTAAATTGATGTATAGTGTTTCAAGCTATGCCTGGCATCCTCCAGTGCAGAGCTTCTTCATATTTCCCAGCAAATTGAAATGGCATCATTTTCAGATTTTACATGACAAAGAATTTTGGGCACTAACATGTAATTTTGTGTTTAAGAATTACTTTATTTTATATGGTTCGTGCGAGACCCTATTCCTCCATCTAGAATATTTAGGAATTAAGAATACATGAATGACTTGTTTTAGTCTTTGTTAGGTTTTTCTTTGAATAGCCTTCTAATTACTGATTCTTTGCTGTTTGCCAATGCATAGAGTGTAAATACCAAATATCTTGTCTCTTCCTTCAGGGTTGTACCTTGCTCCTCCTGGTTCTTTTTGTGTATGATGTATTCTTTGTATTTATCACACCTTTTCTAACAAAGGTAAGTAAGGTGCTTCTCTATTGCCTGCTGCCTAAAGAGCAGAATATAATGACTTGTTTCTCTGTGTGTTCCTAAATGATCCCAGAGCTGCTGAATGAAGTGCTGATTTACAATTTTCCCATTTTTATCTTTAGACTGGGGAGAGTATAATGGTGGAGGTGGCTGCAGGCCCATCTGATTCTGCCACTCATGAAAAGGTACTGCATGTTGTCTGAAAATCTGGCACTAACTTTCAACTAGTACACTTTTAACTTCTCTAAAGTTCAAGACCACAAAGCTGAAATGAAGATGCCAGTCTGAAAAGAACTTAATGTGGGAATAAGTGCTCCTGAATGTTTATTCTGGAGGGACAAAGCAGATTTGTGGTTCATCACACCAGCTTTGGTTTTCCTTTATCTTTTTTTGACACAATTTCAGTATAAGAAAGCTGGTTATCTCAGCTTCACAAAAACATGAACACATCTGTAAATATTAAGTTGCTGGTAATTTAGCATAAGCATCTTTTCCTAAAGAGATAAAACATCTAAGGTCTGTCTCTTCCCCCTCCTTCCCTTTTTTGACATTTGCTTTATGAAAAGCTGAGGCTATAGGTAAAGGAGAGAAACACAAATTGGAGACAGAAGAAAACAGAAGTCAGTGTTCAGTGGGTTTGCACCATTGGACAGCAGCCAATTGCATGAACACCTTACAAGATGTGGCTGACTCAGGGAGGAAAGTATGTGAGATGTAGAAGACGGTGACATATAGTGAGCAAAACAAAAAAATTAATCTGTAGGAAAACATGGTTTTGTTAATTTAAGGATTAATTGGATCTATTTCAGCAACGAATGTAATAGTGTCAAGTGGGAAAATAGCAAAGAAAATAGTTGTTTGCAGGATCCATCCATACAGTCCATACTAATTTCTTTGACTTCTTTTGTTCTTCTCTCCTGTACCCCTTTAGTATCCCTTTGGATTCAACTTTGTGCACAGAATGAATTCTATAAAAACAGTAATGAAAATATAAGTATATAAAATTATTTTGGCACAAATATAAGAAAAAAAAATAAACTATAATAAAGAGAATATAGGTTTGTAATGGACTGTGGCATACTGTGCCTCACATTGCAAATTATATAATAAATAGGAACACTAGGGGCGGGGAAGAGTCTTTATAAAATTATTCATGTCTTGGTCTTCTGAGACTTTTATTGCACGCAGATGAATGAACTGTATAAATTATTATTTCTTACGCATGCAGCAGCTTGCCTAAATTGTGTACATACCTGCAGCTAAAGCAGATTTGATACCCAGTTGTATGAGAGGACTTTGAAATTAACATAGTATTTAGAAAGTATTTCATTGCTCTGCTCCCATCTTAAATGCATTTTGTTAGTTGTTATAAACGAGGCCAAGACTCCGGTGACGTAGGAAAATGGCCACTGATTTATTTTAAAAACTGACCACAGAGGACAGGGACTCAGGCTAGTCCCGAGTCCCACACGACAAGTCAGAGTACAGCAACAGGTGACACCACAAATGGACTCCCTTCTGTACGCCAGAAGAAAGACCCCTCACACACGCTGTCAGTCCTTTTTATACCCTCTGCTCCTGCTCTGATTGGTGTGTCCAGGATCCTTGATGTGATTGGCTGGTGGTCTAGGTTTGATTGGTCCTTATCGAGGAGCTTTCCTGACCAATCATTTCTCCTGGGCATCGAGTGATTGGTCAGTTACATCCTCCAATCCTGGTCCAGGGGGTTCCAGGGGATGCTGCACTTTGTAGGAAAGAAAATTTCCCACCCTCTCTCCTTTCTTTTGACATCTCATTTCAACAGTGTTACCACTTTTAACAATTCACAACTGTATGAGTTTAGAACTTTAACAACTGTACAAAGTTACAACCGGAGCTTGGAACTGTACATAACCATACAAAGTTACAACTGGAACGTCAATAACTGTACATAACTAATAACATTCTTGGTACAAATAACTTTCTAACTTTCCCCTCTATAACATTAGTTGTCGGTAATATTGTATGTAATAAACATATAAAAAGATACATTTGCTGCATTTGAAGCCTGCAGTTTGAGTACAACAGGAACAAGTTCTGGTAGGCAGAATCACTGTGCTTTTCATCAGACATATATCTCTCTCATTCCAAGCTCCCAATGGTCCTGAAGGTTCCACGACTGAATTCCTCACCATTGGCTCTGTGTGACAGGCCTTTTTCTCTCCTAGGATTTGGAGACATTTTAGTTCCAGGTATTGTTCAGCATGTTAAGAATTTTATGTGTTGCATTGTCATATCAGTTTATTCCTCTTGTACTCCTGCTTTAAGTGGTAGGTTTGATTTGACTACTATAAACCTGGTAAATTTTCAAGTATAGGGTTTTTTTGTGCACTATTCTCCTTTTCAACAGGAAAACACATGTTAATTTTATGGTTCAGTTTCACATGCAGTGATGTCAAGAAATGTAGAGAAATTGCAGGAGTTGATTTAGCAACTGATTCTATAATATAAAGCATCTTTAATAGTATGGTGATAGGGGAAATCATTTGTCTATTTGCACATGGTTTAAGTACAGATGCCTGACCACTCAAAAATTCCTAACTGTTAGTCACACTACATCCAGCATTTCTACCATAACTTCTCTCAAATTTGATTTTAGATAGTATGTAGAACTATACCTGGCATCACTGCAAGTGAAAAAATTAAGCACCTTCTGCCTTTCAGATTTCTTCTGAGAAATCATTTGTTTACGTTTTGTATTTTGGGAAATATGAACTCTGTCATCTTCATTAGTCTCCCCTCATACCCAAAACCTACAGGACGCATAGTCATTAACCATAAAATTCTACTGTCCTCAATATCAGCTTGAAGGGATGAAGTTACTCTTGCCTTTGTTGTGAACACTGTATTTTTACAAATGTTTAGTAGGGATGGGATGACATTTTTATCTATGATCTGCACGTAGCTGTTTATTTTACTTGTGGAGTGCTTCCAATACATGGGCCTTGTACCATCAGATAACTGGTTTGTAAATCGTGCAGCCTCCTGGATATGTTGTCATGGATCTTAAACAGGGTGCCAAGGAAGTTTTTTTGGGGAAAAAAAATTCTTGGAAGTTCCTAGCTGGTTTGATGGTTTTGTTTTTATGATGAAGTGCATGACTAGGTTGAAAGCATATTGTAACTGTTCTTTCTTTTCCTAGGCTTACTGGTAGCCTATTGCCACAGATTTGATATTCAGGTGCAGTCATCCAGAGTCTATTTTGTAGCCTGCACAATAGGTATGTACCACAGTGCCACCTGAACACGGGACCTACAGGAGTGGCTCCCTCTAAAAGCATGCCATCAGTCTTGCATGGCATAGTTTGGGGGTTTTATCCTGTTCCTCCTTCATTATTAAACAGAAATATTTAGCAAAGTGCTTTCAAGGCTAGATCTTCCATCACCAAACTAGCTGGTGTTGCTTTTCTGAGCTGTTTTGTCTGCCTTACGTAAGGGGAGCTTCTTGTTACCATGGCTGCCAAGGGTCTCAGTCTACCCCTTGTAGTTACACCATCTTTACACGTGCTCAGCTACTCATTGTGGATTTTACAAACTAAAGAAGAAAAGTTATCTAGAGGTGTTACAGTCATCACAATAAAATTCCCTGCGTCATAGGTTATCGACTTTTAGAATACACAAGAAATTAAGAACAGAGTCAAAGATTCCCTGAACCTGAATTCTCATGCACAAACAACTCAAAGATTGATGAATCAAGAAACCACAGAGTTACATGCCATGAACTTAAATACCACTGATGAATAGGATCTGACAGATTCCTGCTGTCTTTCTTACAATGTACTTCTGCTAGCAAAGACTTCTAATGATTGCACTAAATGTCATGAGAAATTGTCATGAACAGCTTCTTTAGAAATTCTTTTGAAAAAATGCCTAGGTTCATAGACATTTCTAGCAGCGGTACAGATGCTTTTGTTGATGTTCCAAATCATTGTCTTTCATATATAGTAAAACAAAATTGTCTTATCTGGTACTTTAAAAATGTTTGCAGAAATAGGAAAATGTTGTATTGAGAAAGAGTCAGCAGAGTGCTGTTTTGGCACTGAGAATGAGCCATGTACAGGGCTGAGTTAGCAAGATGGAGTCAGCAGTTATGAGAGGAGTTATTATTCCTCTCAATTTGTCACTTAAGACTGAGTTAACCAGGATCCCTGGTGCCAGACAGACATTGGCATACTGGAGTAAATCCAATGGAGACCATCAGGATGGAAGAAGACTGGAGCAGAGGGTTCTAAAAAGAAGAGAAGGCAAAGAGGAGATTCTGTTGCTGTCCACTGCTTCCTAATGGGAGACTGCAGAGAGGACAGAGAGACTTTTTTTACAGGTGTGCACTTGAGATGTGAGTCAATGGACTTAAATCACAGTAAGAAACAATAAGAAATATTTTAACTAGATACAAGGAACTCTCAGTAATAACAGAATATGCCCCCCCCTCCAAAAAAAAAAGCATTTTCAAGAACTGTGAAGAGTTACTGATTATTCTAATCACAGCCCTCTGAGATCATCAAGTCCAGCCAGTCCTCCAGCATTGCCAAGCCCACCTCTAACCATGTCCCCATTCATATACCTTTTAGATCCCTGCAGGGATGGGTACTCCACCACTGCTCTAGGCAGCTGTGCCAGGACTGGACTCTTCTGGGGAGGAAGCTCTGCCTAATATCCAATCTAAACCTTCCCTGGCAGAACTTGAGGCCCATTTCATGTTGTCCTGTCCCTTGTTCCCGGGAGCCCACCTGGCTGTCCCCTCCTGTCAGGGAGTTGTAGAGAGTGAGAAGGTTCCCCTGAGTCTCCTTTTCTCCAGGTTGAGCCCCCCCAGCTCCCTCAGCTGCTTCTTTCAGACCCTTCCCGAGCTGCGTTCTGTTCTCTGGACAGCCCCTCAATGTCTTTCTTGATGTTCTGAAGAAAAATCTGGAATCTGGATCTGCAGAAATAGTTGGATTAACTTCATTGTCTTGAAAATGTAATTGAAAATAATTTCAGTGTGAGATCCAAGCTGCTTCTGTTCTACTAAATAAATTTTGCCACATTTATGCAGAAATTAAATAGAAAGTAGTAAAAACATAAAACCTAGAGCACAGTGGCTTTTTTTTTAGCTATATGGCAGGATAGTAAGAAAGTAAAGCCAACCCAAATGAGAAACACATTATAATGGTCAAAATATTAGTCTGTACCTGCTGAATTCATAACTATAATATGAGGCATAATATTTCATATATTTATTTTGCTTAAGGTAATTATTTAATTGCACAGTATGGACTAGGCCAGTCACACTACTTTCACATTACTATTAATAGAAAAACTGTAGTATTCCAGGTTTACCTGGTAAATAATGCTTCTGTCTAAAGAGGCCTGGAAAACTTCCGGAGATGTTTACATATTGCTTGAAAAAAGTTCCAGTGAGAGAACTCCTTTAGCCAGTTTTTCAGTTGTGCCTGAGCGAAGCTATATCTGAATAACCATTTTTTGCTGTTTTCTTTTTCTTCCAGCATATGGCATAGGCCTTCTTGTGACCTTTGTTGCCTTGGCACTGATGCAGATGGGCCAGCCTGCTCTCCTCTACCTGGTGCCCTGTACTCTCCTCACCAGCTTCGTGGTGGCCCTTTGGAGAAGAGAGCTTGCCATGTTCTGGACGGGCAGCGGCTTTGCGGTGAATACCAGTTTGATATGAGTGTCTTCAGGAAATACTAATGTTATAAAAACCTAACTAGAATTAAAGTTGAGTAAAATATTGCAGTATTATCACACAAACACAAAGATTTTGGTTTTGCTCGATTGTTTGCTTTTTTACTTTTTTTTTTTTTTGCCTCAGTAAGGTTTTCTGGTTTTTGCAATGTTTGTGGCCACTTAAATCAGAACAGTGAAAAGTTAGGTAGACCTTGTCTGTCCTTGATTTTGCCAAAAAGTTACTTGTTTGATCCCTCTTGGAAGTATCAGTAGTAGTAAAAGGTTACAATATTATATAAAATGTGGGGTTTTGTACTATATCAAATATACCCTTATAAATATTTTCTTCATATTTTTTCATAGCTTACTGTTTATGAAGGTGGAAATGTAGTTCAGTATAGTAAATTATCACGTTGTTTCACTGTGCTGCAAGTGATATTAACTTGACTCAAAAAGGAATAATTTCTAACATGATGCATGATTTCAGTTTTTGAATACTTACTAGAAGGCCAAATCTATTGAGCTAGAACTTCCCCCAGTGAGTTTTATTTTATTATTCAACTATTTGTGAAAACCTTCACAAGCTTCCACTAGAGAAATTAATTTAATCGTTAGAGAAATATTTGAGATCATCTGAAATGTTATGTAAAAGTTGCCAGTTCTTGTACACTGATAGTAAAGGTTGGCAGAACTGGACAGTGGCCAAGGACCAAGTGCCTATTGCTGCCTTATCAGCAGAACACATCTGAAACTGGTGAGGAACAATCACACAGAAAGCAAACACTTTTCTGGATGGAAAAATTCCCCTGGTGTCCTATAAAACACAAAGAAAGGATAACTGTATGCATCTGTCCACTACTGGAGAATGATAACAGAACTGATGGACCTTTAATCTTCACACTGTATGACTGTTACCTTGGATAACTGGACACAGTAGTTCTTGCTTTCCATCATTTTGACTGTGATCTTTCATTTACAGAAAGACCTACCTCAGCCTCCCGTGGTGATAGCTCCTGTCAACTGCCCTCAGCTTCCCAAAGACAGCAGTGTACCAGCCTCTCACCAAGACACAGAGCCAATGACCAATCCCACCCTCCACGTGAAGGAGCTGCACAGCTCTGGCTCGGCTGAGGAGGAGTTGGCTGATACCAGTGCAAAGACAGACCAGTCAGAAATCTCTGTTGCCCACAGTGAGGAACCAACTACTCAGAATAAGGATGACCTTGAAAGCAAATGCCTAAATGCAGAACAAAACCAGTTGGAATAGGTGATGTGATAAGAACTCCATGCTTTCCCTCATAAATATATCTATATAAAACCAGTATGTATTTAGGACTGGTTTAGTAGGGTTTGCTTTCATTGAGGAACCTCACTAGGAGTCTGATCATCAAATCCAACAAGGAATGTTCTGTCTCCAGCTTTGATACAGCTATATACTTAAAACATCTTTCTGAATATGGTGCTCTCCAGGAGTTCTGATGTGTGGGTTTCAATGATCACTGTTAGTGAATGCCTTTGACCATTTTTTCCATTTGCATTATAGCAGGGTAGCATCAGGAGTCTTTATTTACTCAGCACTCTGTGCTAGTGTGGCTGTTTTGCTGCTTTACCATGGTGTAGGTTAACATGGAGGGAAAGCATTGAACAAGTCTGCTACAATGCTTACTTGAGAGAAACACGGTCACTTTTTTTTTGGCACTTTCCCTGTTGTCACCATTTACTTTACTTCTCCTGACTTGTCAAAGCCATTGATATAAGGGAATGCGTTATTATAAACTGACATTCAGGAAATGCAGAGAATGGTTCAATTACCATTACTCCAAAAGGCTTTATGCTACCATGGTGCATTAAATGCATCTCTTAACTTTTTGTCTTTGTTTTTACTTCTAGGCACCTGGGCTACTAGTTTAGTTTAAAAGGCAGGGTGAATAGAGCTCCAGGAAGCTTTCTAGGCATTCATGTGAACTCTAAGGGCTCTGGTAATAAACAGAGTTGGTCACAGAATGCTGCCTGGAAGCAAATGCATATTAGGAATGTTTAGAAATAAAATATGAGGCAAATAAGTAAAAAAAAAAAGAGCTAGTAGCACTACACTAAGCTTAAGAAGCAGTATTTTCATTGGGAAAATGTTAAAGCGCAAATGTTATGTTTGGAGTTTTGAGCTTCTATTTGTTGTTCATTCAAGGAATAGAATTGTGATTTCCAGTTCTGAAGAAAATAGTCTGTTTTTTCATTCCCAATGGAGCACTGATGGTGCTAGAGACTGTTGTGATTTAAAAGCTACTTGCTGCTCAGTAACTTACCAACTGCCTAAGTTGTGTTTTGTCTTTGTCCCAAGAGTAGCCAAAGCATGGTCTGTCAGGTTCTGGAAGGAGCCTCGGAGCTCACCTATTATTTTGTTTATTATTTCTATTGCTACAATGTGAAGGAATTTGTGGATTTTAAAATTTTGGGGTGCAGCTGGTCTTACGTCCTATTCCCGAAATTGTGTGTTTTCCAGTATAACTTATATATAATTGAGTCTTTTATTCATCAGCTTTTGTACACAGAAAGATGATGGGATTTGCATATTGTTCCATCTAGGTATGTTGCCTTTATAGAGGAGTCCGTTTTGCAATTAAGTTGCAATTCCAGAAAACCTCAAACACTTCACACGAAAACTGAAATAGAAAATTGAAGTATTATAGGATATGATATGGATATGATTCCAGATTGCATGGAAGAAATACTCCTGGGTATTGGAGAGCCCAAAATGTCATCTACAAAAGTATTGTGGCAGTGATGCAATCAGAGGCATTGCTGTTAAATTGAGAGTCTCCAGTTGGCACGTTGAATTGCAGTTGAAGGTTCTCTTTTCAAGTCTGTTAAATATCAGCCGTTGTCTTTTTGGCTAGGTCTTCCAGAAGTTTGCCCTCTGCTATTTGGAGGAAAGCTTCTGTGGGCAGTGGTAGCATTCTTTCTCTAGAATGTGAGCAGCTTTCTTTAAAACCACACTTTGGCTTCAGAGTTTTACCAGCTCCTGCTTAAAGCCTTGAACCTTGTCTGATAGGATATTTATTAAGTTTTTTTGAAGGCTCCCTGAGTCCAATGGCCAACACTACATTTAATTTACAAATTGCCCTAATGGAAAATAGTACTAAAGCAATCTGGTTTTCAATCTCCTCTTTAATGGACTGTTACTTTGGCCAGGAGTAACCCGAACCAGTTATTACTAATGAAAAGCAACACAAACAATTTGCTGAAAACTTCAATCAGCTGGATTAAGCCTTAATTTAAGTCATAGTGTAAGTATGGTTATTAAATTAAGAAAGCAATCTTGTGTTTAAATAATGAACTTGACAAATTGGCAAGGTAAATTGCAGACTGACACAAAGTTCTGTTGATTTTTGCCTTGATCCTCTCTTAGTCAGAAATTTTGCATTTGTTCTCCTGTGTGGTTAGGAAACAGTTTATTTCTCAGATTGTTCATAGCTCAATTAAAACAACTTGTCACACTGAACTAGGCGTTTCACAGTTGCATTCTGGACAAGTCTGCTTCACCTCAGGTTTTGGGGAATTTCCATCTATTTTTAAGTGTAACTTTTTTCTCCCCCAAACAACAAAGAATGCAGGGAAAAAACCTCAAAACTTTAGCTTCTTGGTGCAGTACCTCCAGTTAAAGCATGGGAAGTGGCAACAATTTACAGATTTTGCCTAGCTCAGTACTGTACAAATCAGGTGACCCTGGTGCTCCAGTTTGGCTGTGACTGTTCAGACCCTAATCCTGGGCATTTCAATCACTTCCATCGAAAGCCAAGGCAGTATTTTTTATCTTTAAAAAACCTCCCTGATCAGCTTAATTTAAAACTTAATGTTATATAGGAAAATATCAGTTCAATGTGACTGACTCTGATTTTAGTTGATGATTTCAGATACACATTCCACACCAAACTTGAGTTTTAATATTTAAAGTAATGAAAGTAAAATTAATGTTAAAAATAATGTTTTATAGGCTTCTTGTTTATGTCTCTCACATACTAAGCCTTATCTGCCTAGAAATTCAGTAAGGGTTTTGTTCCTGAGAACTTGGATGTGTTCAGGGGAAGCATTTCTTTTAGTCAAAAAAACCCCAAACAAACACAAAAACCCCAACAACAGCCAACACCACTAAAACAAAAATCCATTTGAGAAAATCTGACTCTTTAGATCACAATCATGAGGATCAGATTCCTTCTTCAAGTGTTTGTTTTGGTCTGTTCCCTCCTGAAGGATTGCCCAAAAGCAGCTGAAGGTAGAATGGAATATGAAAGACTTTACTGAGGGTGACAAGAGAAAAGTATCCCTAACCCTCTTTAAATTTTGCCGATTTTATTTTTCTTGTTACAAATGAGCATTTCAAATGAAATATATAAAAAAGAAGCACAAAATAATAGATTTGAAAATATATTCTGTTTTTACCAGTGGCACTAATAAAAGCACATCCACATATGTAAGAATTACACTCGCAAAAGTATTAAATGTTTTCTCTAAACTTGGACAGATGCCACAACAGAAAATCTGCAGCACAGCAAAAGGTTTATTAACAAATTTCATAGAAAACTTTGTTTGAAAACTGTTAATTTCCAAATTTCTTGAACATTTTCCATGGTCTTGGATAGTTGGTCAGCTTTTCTTTCAGAGCTCTTTCCTTACAAGCTCTTTCCTTACAGTACCCCTCAGTATGGCTGTTAAGAATGCTTTGACAGTATTTTTGACATTATTATGCACATATCTGTGTTTCAGTTTTGGTTTTTGCATTCCCAGTGCATTGTTCTAACTGGGAACAGATCATGACTGCCATGGTAGTGCCTGTTGACTTCTGTGTGTGCTGGGAACTGGTGCTGAACGTGGAGCCAGAGGGAACCCAGCCAGTAACCCCTGCTGAAATACCAGCATTGTGAGCTTGCAGACTGTGGCTGCAGTCATTAATGAATTAATCTGCCTCGGGGAGATGCTGTGAGTTTACCTCTTTAAAAAAGCCAGTATTGGATGTTTGAGAACAGTGTTGCTTGGAAGTTAAAGTTTGCGTGCACTGTTTTAGTGCAAGATGCAATACTTTTTTTTTTGTCTTTGGCCCCATGGCTGTGCATGTGTTTCTGGTTTGGTGCACTACACAGGTAATGTAAAACCTATGATACTTCTTTTTAACAGCAGCTTCATTGACTGTCCATGAACAAACCAGAGTATTTTGTACATGCTTTCATCATTTGGTGTGTTATTTGTACCACACTGAGGGGTGAATATGCTGGCCAAGCAGCAATGTGTACAACTAATGATTATCAACGCTTGGCACACAGCACATTGACACAAATGGGAAATATAGACGTTCCAGTGGATCCAAAGCCTGCAGAGATGGTGCTTTTTTCCATGACAAGTATAATCTCTGATGTTTTAAAAGAAATGTAGGCGTGTGTCTTCAGGCAAATGAGGACAGGAACTATGGTCAGAGGTCCAGAAAACATCATCAACGAGGAACAATTAATCTATAGGTATTTTAATCTCACATGTGGTTTCCCAGCTGGGGCAGGACATGAAGAACAGAGCTGCACTAATAGCTTTTCAGTTTAGGTTTTTGCCAGTGGTGCTGGGTAGTGTGGAGAGAGGGAGGATAAGAAAAAGCTGAAGAAGACTCAAAGTGTGAGAAGACACTGAACAAGAAAGGCAGTGGAAGAGTTTACTCCAAAGAGAAGAGCTAGGGGCATGAAAAATATCCAAAAATCTGAAATGCTGCTACAGATTGGGAAAACAGTGTGTCATTTTCAAGTAGGGATGACATTAGAATTAATAGACTTTAATTACAATAAGGAAATTTTGGTGCTGGTGGTAGGAAAAATCCAGGAGTGACTGACAGGTGAAGGGCTCAGTAGGACAGGGCAGTGCCCAGTGCATGAGCTCCTTTGGTTCTGCAGGGGGAGAACTGAACCACACTGAGAGTAATTTCATCCCACTGGCAGTTGAGGCCAGCCAACAAGCCCTGGCCTACCTGTCCAGATAGTCTGAGGGTTTAATGATGTTATGGCATGAACTTTATCCCAGAGTACTCAATTTATATATCATGAATGCTGTCAGGGTGTTCTGTAACTGCTGTGATGGACAGTTCAGTTCTTGTGAGACAAAGACTGTGTTTTCTGCTACTTAAAAGTGATAAATCCTCTGGAAAGAAACCACAACAATTTTAGTCTTTTTTGTCTATGTTTAATTTGTTGAATTGCTTCTGGCACCCTGGAACATTTTCAGAACAAGACAGCTTTGTGTGCTACCAGAAGCTTCCTTTTGGCAGTGGCATAAAAGAACTTTCTTTTCACTGATCCTATCATCTCTATTTATCAATTATGTGCTCTTCTGTGAGGGTTCCACCTTTTCCAGTTTTGGAGTTAAATATTCAAATTATGTGGAGTAAAGATGACATTTTGCCATCTGTAGATTGGTGATAGGTGATGAATAATGTGTTTAAATTGGAATTTCTTGAATTGGGAACTAGTGTACTGTACACAGTCATCTGTAATTTCAGGAACTAGCAGAGGACTTAACTTCATATGGTGCAAGGGCTCAGGCTTGGTTCTGTTTCCCAGAAGTTGTTGAGTCCAGCAGCCAGGGATTACAGGTGCACATGCTCCTACAATTATTTGGAGCCACCTTCCTTAGGTGAAGGTAGCATTACAGTTTATCCAGTTTTCTCATAATATTTTTCTGCGTGTCAGCATGCAAGTTTAGCTCCAGGTGGCAAACTTCATCCAGGTGTTTGTCTCTGAGAAATTCTGAGATGATCTGCAAGCTGTATTTTTTTGGTTGAGAACTACTTCCTGCTGACAGACATGCATTTTATGTGGGGAACTGACTTTGAGTGTTTCATGTAAATATTGGTCAGGTGAAAATATGCAGAGACATGGTTTCAAAGTAACCAGCTCATCACCACCTCCTTCCCCATCCCTGGAATTTCAAGGCCAAGCTGGATGTAGCCCTGAACAACTTGAATCTAGTGGATGGCATCCCTTCCCATGGCAGGGGCTGCAATGAGATGATCTTAAAGGTCCCTTCCAACCCAAACCATTTTATGATTCTAAGATTCTATCATAACTCCTAAAAAAAATGGGTGGCTTGGGCTGGTGGGAGCCCTGCAGTAGCAGACAGGCAACACCTCATAGTCAAGTGCTGCTGGAAGATCTCCAGCCCTGAGAATTCACTTTGCAGGAGCAGCAGCACCCTGCTCACTCGGTGCAGTGAGGCCAGCAAGGCTTCCCAGAGCCCAACCCTTGGCATAGGGTTGCATGCAAGAATCGTGTCTGATGTTTCCAAAACAATAAGCCAGAGGTTTGGAATGGATAGAAATAGCTCATTTCATCTGAAACATATATGTGTAGTCAGGAAATTGCCACAAACCTGTGGATCCAAGCCTTGAACACTGGGATGGTGGGAAGCTGGTGATGTTTGAGGAGGAGCACAGTTCTTTATATGCATTCACCAGCAAGGAACCAGAAGAGAATTTTATTGTTCTGCTCTGACTGAAGTTGTTCTGAATTATGTTGACCAAAAACTTCAAAACAGTGGTTCAGGTTTAGTTTGACAAAATAAAAAACAACCCACAGAAGCATAGTTTAATTTGGTTTGGGTCATAACCTACTTTTTTCATAGTCAGTAGTGGAGACTTCAGAATATGTCTCTCTGAGATGTTACAGCAGACCCTAAGTTGGCAGCAGGCCTGTGGGAAGCAGGCTGATTGCTCTGATAGCTAATTAGTGCAGTGGTCTGCCTGTGGTGGGGTGGGCACGTCACCACTTTGTCCTCAACTCACACTTTGCCACTTGTCTCCTCCTGCGACCTTTTGGCTCTCAAACTTTCATAGAGAGTCCCACAACCAGCACTGGTTGGGGAGAGCAAGAAGGAATCTCTGTGTCACAATGCACTCCTGGTGCTGTTTGAAAGGCATGAACTGGAACTGAGCACTGTGCTCAGCCTGGGCCCTGGGCTGCATGCTGCATTCCTCATGGGACTGAACACACGACACCTCCATCCTAAGGACACTGACAGGAACTGTGAGCTCTGGTACTTTCAGCCTAGCAACACAGGAAAGCAAAACCTAAGAAAAATCTGAATTTACAGCCCTGCCCAGGGATGCTTTGCTCACTGCTGACCATGTTCCTTCAGGGCTGGAGGAACTGGGGTCTGATAACCTGCCAGCAACCCACGAGCACCCCCTGTGACCCCTGCTAGTGTTACTTTACTAAAACTGAATCAGAAATGCTTTGGGTGTGGATTGGTGGGAGGCTGGAAACAAAAATTTCAAGCAGTATAAAGATGATTTACAAAATAAGACCCATCTGCATAATGCTTATTTCTTGGATGCTTGACAGTAGCTGCTTTTAGAGAGGAAGTTGATTCTTGGAGATAACATTATCAATAGAACAGTCTTAAATATCTGGTGTCTTTGTGGAAGGACGTTTTAATGGTGTTGAAATAGTAGAATGTAGGATAGTGTTATGAAGAGTGCAAACTAAAAGATTGTTAATTTTAGCACTTGCACATGCATCTGTTGACCTCTACATATGTACGCATGAAGAATAAACTTTAAGCTCATTTCAGGTACTGAAGGAAAACTTTTCTCTTGATCCAACATACATGTTTTTGCTTTTTAAGATCTTCTGTGCAGTTTGGCTCCTTAATAAAATTTTAAAAAATTAGAGAGAAAAAAACCCACACTAAAAAACAACCTGTCCCTCCAAAAAAGAACTGCAAAGGAAGTTGGCCAGTGTAGGAGACTGGTATGAAAACTTATTTGGAGTATTTTTCCTGCAAAAAAAAATTTCAAACAAACAAGCTATGCAGATGAAGTGCAGATGGGACATAAAGAAGGAGGAATTTAGTTCTCTGTAAGGATGTAGTCAGTGATGCTGATAGAATGAATGTCCTTCCCCGATTCCCTGGTTCCTGTCTTGTATTTCCTTTCCCTTGTCAGTCTGTCAGTGGCAGACACCACGTGCATCAGATGGAGCTGATTGTGGGGCTGTCCATTCCCCATGGGAAGAGGGTCCCTCTCCCCTCACACAGGCTTGATGACTTGCAAAATTGTGCATATTGCATGATATCTGCAAGGATAGATAAATCAGTAATTCTGTGACATTTTTCTATGATACAAGTATCTTCTATCTATGGTACAAGGTATTTTTTTCTGCTGTTACTGTCTGCAAGTAGTAACAAAGAACTGACTGTGTCACCTTACTGATCCCTTTCTGTGCTGACACTAGGAGAGAGCCATTGCAAAGACCAAGGGAAAAAGCAAGTTTGTTTCCAAGTAGTACAAAACATTTTTGGCAAACATTTCTGTTTTTCCAAAACTGTAGGTCTTACCTACATGTAGTACATGCATCAGATTTTCAGATTTTCAGTTCAGTCTGGGTGGCCTTTTCCCACCCTATGTCTGTATGGATCTTTAGGGTTTTGATACCAGCCCTCCCTCTGGCTGAATTGCAGCCTTGTATCCAATTGCACAGCACATCATAATATATATATTTTTATATGTGTAAATACCTTGTAATACATAGGATTTCCAGTGACCAGATGTAGATTAGCTTTCCTTCTGTGATGTAACATGGAAAAAAAACCTATTTCAAAATTAAAGGGCATACCAGAATCTTAAAGAGATGAAAAATATCCCAAGGGTTACTGCAGAGTGAATTTTCTATGGAATAATGGAGCCTGTTTCAGGCATATATAGATACAATGAAAGAAAACAAACTTGAAAATGATTGGTCAGCTAGTCAAATTGCAGTAATTTGTTTTTTTCCTTCTGTTTTGCTTTTTAAAAACACTGGAATTTCCTTTAGTCTGTTTTAGTTTGAAACTGTAAAAATTTTCTAAAAGTGTCAAATAAAGATACTTAATTTTTGAACTGAGTTTTGCTATTTTATATCACCCTTAGGTTTGAAACACTTTTTAAAATTTTTTTACACTGGGATAAAATGTCTTTTGGAATTTAAATATGTCTGTGTACAGCTCCCACCATGAGCTGGATTCCATCCAAAATTCTGAGAACTTGCTCAATACCAGAATCAGTGTTTGACATCCCCACACGGTCAACACAAGTAATCTCTTTCTGTGGCTTTTGTAACCCTGACAGACTCCCAGAACAGTTTGTGTTGGAAGGACCTTAACACCCATCCCATCCCCTCCCCTCCCATCCCACCCCTGCCCTGGCCGGGACACCTCCCACCGTCCCAGGCTGCTCCAAGCCCCAATGTCCAGCCTGGCCATGGACACTTCCAGGGATCCAGGGGCAGCCACAGCTGCTCTGGGCACCCTGTGCAAGGGCCTCATCAGCCATTTAAAGTCGTGTGATCAGTTGTACTGATAAATTAGGTTTGACTATTCTGTTGCATGTTGAAGTGCTGTTGCTTGGGAAGGGAGGTGTTTACTAATGGTCCCTTTTTCTAAAAAAATCTCTCAATATCTACTGAATTACAAGGCACGGCACGGGTGTATCCAGGAACGGTACAAACTGACAACAGGTACAATTCCTGTGTTTCTGCTCAGTGTGGTCTGCATTTTACTTTCAAAGACACAATACAGCTGAGAAGAGGGAAATTGAGAAATTTCCTGTGATATTTGGCTCTAAAAAACAACAACAAAAACAAACAACAAAAATAACCCCCCCCCACACACACACATATAAAAATCCAACCACTAAAAAAACCAGCTGCAGCAAGACAGCCTTTCTGTCTGGGCTGTCACTGAGGAACCAAGGGACAGCTGCTTCCATTCAGAAAAGGTGTGTTCAAAACCAGAAAGACTGGGTTCATTTTAAATAGAGGGTAGTAAATATTAAGATACAATCTGCCCACAAAGTTCATCCCAAAGTATTGTAAACCTCAGCCTACATTATTTAAACAGTGCCTGGTATTCTAGATGTATGCATCTAGAATACATCTGCATGCTGGAACAGAATCAGTTTAATTAACAAATTGTGTGACGTTTATATTCTTGTACTTGGTTATTCCTGTATCTGTTGAATAGACCATATGTTGTTTGGAGTTTTGTGGGTTTGGGTTGGTTCATGTTGGTTTGGTGGGGGGTTGTTGCCTTTTTTTCTTTTTTTTTTTCCCCTTTTTTTTTTTTTCAGGGGGTGTTTGGTTTTGTTTTTTTTGTAAAAAGCCCATATGATAGTTTTGACACAAGGTAATGCTCTAATGGGGAATGGCACCATTCAAGCAGGAGCTGCTGACTGCACTGCTGGTCTGCTGAACACTTGTGGTGGAGCCCACAGTTCTCCCCACAATGCCACAGGTGCAGATCTGGACATTCCAAGCCCCTCCTGACTAGCTTGTGCATTTGCTAAAAGTCTGTCCTACGTGACCATTTCTGTGTCTGCAGGCACAGTTTGTGTGGACTATTCACAAGCATCTTATCTCTGTACACCTGGCCTAGATTTGCGCAAAACGCCCTCAGGCAGCTCTGGAAGGAAGGGCTGAATTCTCCACATTCCCCCCCAGGAGCATGGCTCAGTTAAGCACAGGGATTGCTCTGTGCACAGGGGCTGCCTGAAGGTCGGTTTCAAGGCACACTGATTTCCAAATTCCCACCTGGAAACCTCCTGCACCAACTACTGAAAGACATTTTTGCAAATATATTCAGTCAATTTCCAAATTTCAAATCACCCCATTGCCTCACTTGAGCAAGTGATTAACTGGGGAGTTCTTGGACCACCTGGGGACCCCAGGACTTGGCTACGCTGAAAATCCGTCCTGTTTTTCTTGTTGAGGGAACTTTAACGAGGCATATACAGTACTGTGATCTCTGGTTGTTCTGTTTAAATACAACTGCCATATTCACAGTTCCTCAGTCTCACCTCCAAGACAGATCTGACTCTCTAGATCACCTCTGCATACTGCTCTCAGAAGAGTTCCTTGAAAAGAGATGCAGCTTTCAGAAGAGTGTGCTATGTGTCTCCAGTGGCTCCTAGGAATCACCCTGTTCCCAACAGATGCTCCTGAGCAGGTTATGTTATAGTCAAGAATGTCTGCATCCTCTGAATGCACAGCCATCTAGCCCAGCCATTCAAATGTTCCATGTTTTCCTCTGTGTGGGGCAGGGAAAGTTGTCTTTTATGTGGAGGATGACAAGGAAACACTACCTGAGCAGCAAGAGTTGGCCTGCTGCCCCTTCCTACATCAGTTTTCTTCACAACATGGGGTTGCACTAATATAGATAGAGAACATAAGGAGCTTCATGGTCTCTGTGGTATGGGGATTCCAGGGGAAGAATTTTTCAGTCTTGTTGAATTTGAGGAGGTTTCTTTTGCCCTGTCAGCTGTACTCTGTTACATTATTAGTCTTGTCAGCCACAGTCAGGAGCTCTTTAAAGCTGGCAAAAATATCCACATCACCTGCTATGCAGTGATTAGGGCAATAGTCCTATTCACAGAATCCCATAATTGTTTGGGTTGGGAGGGACCTTAAAGCCCATCTTGCTCCAGCCCCTGCCAAGGGCAGGGACATCTTCCGTAAAACCAGGGTGCTCCAAGCCCAATCCAAACTGGCCTTGAACACATCCAGGATGGGGATGGGGCAGCCACAGCTCCTCTGTGTCAGAGCTTCACATCTTCACAGCCTAGAATTCCTTCCCAATATCCCATCCATCCCTGTCCTCTGGCAGTGGGAAGCCATTCCCTGTGTCCTGTCCCTCCACCCCTTTGTCCCCAGTCCCTCTCCAGCTCTCCTGGAGCCCCTTTAGGCCCTGCCAGGGGCTCTGAGCTCTCCCTGGAGCCTTCTCTTCTCCAGGTGAACACCCCCAGCTCTCCCAGCCTGTCCCCAGAGCAGAGGGGCTCCAGCCCTTGGAGCATCTCCTCTGGACGTGCTCCAACAGATCCATGTCCTTCCTGATGCTGAGGACCCCATAGGTAGATATAGTGCTCCAAATGAGGTATTTCAAGTGAGAAATTAATTCCAAATAACCTCCAGAAGTCCAAATGCAGAGTATATTTATTCTGTGTTGTTGTACCCCCTGAATGGGGATAGAGAAAGGGCACAACTCTCTAGTCATTACAGAGCTGATGGCTGCATACTCTCAAAACAATTCTATCAAAGTTTAAGCAACTTTAATTAATAAGAAGTTAGTGAGTCACTCAATATTTCTGTGATATTTCCATAGGGGAAAAAAAGAGAGAAGGAAACATTAGCAGAAGAAAACCACATAACCATCAGTTTTGCATATTTATAAAAACGAATAGTTCAGAATTTAATTTTATGACAAAAAATTTCTTCTCAAATGTCTCTCATAAAGTTTTGTACAAGTATTATTTTTTTCTATTCCTATGTTTTCTTATATCTTGATAGGTTTATCGCTCTGAAATCAAGATTTAAAATTGAATTAAATCAACCAATACTTTTTTCCCCTTCGAGAATGAGAAATGTCTCTTCCCAGTGCAGAAAAAGAAAATGGACCAGGGAAATCTGCACTTATAATGTCTTTTGGGGGTGGTGCTGCAGAGTGTATGACATCCGTTTTGATGTGTCAGTAGGGGGTTCTCATGATAAAAAGCTCTTTGTTTCTAAACAGTTTTCATAAACTGGTTTCTGTCCCTATTCCGTTTCTTAGTTGTTGTACCACAGGGAAAGAACCAGGAGACACAACCATTTAACCTCACGTTCATTTTTTTCCATGCCCTCAGTAAAAGGATCTTCCTGAGAAGCAGAATGAAGTGAATGGTCTTTGAAATCCTTTCATGTAAAGTTCTCATCACTGTGTTTCTTTGCATCTAGAAATTTTCTTGACCATGGAAATAATTCCATATCCCATGCACAGCATTTTCCAACGTTCTAACATGAAATGTAGCAAATCAGCTAAATAGTGTTAAAGATGTTTAAATCCTTCTGGTGCACCACAATGTTTTCCTAATTGTTCTATTAAATTTTGAGTATTACATTGCTTTAGTGCAGTGTTCATTTTATCTACACACTGACCGTGTGTGCAGCAAACATAAGAGACAAGGGTGGTCCCAACTGCCCCTGTTGAGTTTGGTTGCCAGAGATCACATCCGGAGTGACTTGTCTTCTCACTTAAGCTGGATGTGTTTGCTCTCAGCCCCTTCAGCAGGAGTGCAGAAACTGCTGCTCCCTAATTTCTTACTTATTTGACCACTGATAGATTTTGTTGGTCTCTTCTTTTATGGCAGTCCTATTGCAGTCCTCCTCCCCTTGTTACTTTTGGGCTTTGAGTATGCAGTTTTGTGTCTCCATTCACACAAAGATACATGCAGATCCTCTTTATCTGATGAACTATTAGAAGGATGTCAATCCCTTACTCAGCTCTTTCACAGGGATGTACAGTCTGTCTGAAAGGACAGGAACTGCTTGTGGTGTTTATTGGCTCATGGCCAAACATTCAGATTCAGACATTGCAGCATTTTGCTGGCTATTAGCTTGTTGCTAATAAGACCAGGGTTCTGGGTTTGATCCTCATATGAGCCGTTCACTTAAGAGTTGGACTCGATGATCCTTCTGGGTCCCTTCCAACGCAGACCAATCTGTGATTCTGTAACCAGCCAAGTCTTCATTATTGATGCTCAGCAGGAAACCTAAAACAGGTTTCAGTCATTGTTGCTCAGTCTGAAGAGATCCATGGCACAGCAGATGTTAGGAATTAAAGGATATACTCTAAACAAAATCAACTTCAGAGAAATCTCTATTTATAATTTTAGAATCCTATGTTCTTTCATTGCTTTGCCATCAAACACAAGAACTGCTGAAGCTTGCTGTTGATGTTGAAGCTACTTAGCGACAAAAGTGGCAGTTGGATGAGAGATGACTGTGTCAAGCACCAGGCCAAAAGTCAGACTAAGGGAAAACAAGTTCTCGGTTTTTCATGTATTTTTTGTCCTTTCAAGATGGCAGAAGGGTCACTTGTGGGCTTAAATAAGAACTGCAGCACAAGGAACTCTGTCCAGTTTGAGCCTCTGCTGTGGGTGTGTGTGATGTTGGATAATCCCTGCCCGTTCCTATGCAGCAGTCAGGCTGTTCTAACGCAGAGATTGTCCGGATGATAAATACAGTATGAACTGGAAGGGCTCTGGAGGGTTTTTTGGGGAATACTGCTCCCTTTACGGTTTCTGTGTGCATGGGCCAGTGCTGGCTAACAGATCGTCCCCGTGGCTTCATTGTGGGGGCTGCCAAGTTCTGGTGATGCGGGGAAATTCAGTGTTGCGGGTATGAACCACCCCAGTTCAGGCAGCTATTTTCCTTTATGTCCTGCTGCTGGAGGGGATGGGAGTTGTTCAGCGAACTGCAAGAACGTCTCGTGACTTGGGAGAGGCAGGGGCTGGGGCATCACTGGTCCGGTTCCCAACGCAGGCAGCTGGGGAGCGGCCGAGGGGGGGCTGGGGGCGGAAAGTACTTAATTCTAAAGTTCAGTGAAATCAACAAACCAGCACTTCAGGCTGAACCGTTCCTGTTTCTCAGCCTGTGCCTTTAAGCTCCGCCGCGAACTCCCCCAGTGCCTCCCACCTCCCCCGCCGGCGGGTGAGCTGCCGGGGAAGGCACCTGGCGGCAACGGGAAAAGCAAAGCGGGTGAGTCCCTGCTCCTTCTTAGGAGCCTTTTTTACTTCCTTCAAGGTGCCAGGCTTTCTTGGCTCGGATGGAAAGAGAAAAACCTGCACCTTTCCCGACAGCTGCACCCACCCCTGGATGCTCCTCGCCCCGCGGTTCCACCGCCATCCCTTCTGCCAGGCTACGGCTCGGGCAGCCCTCCTCCTCCTCCTCCTCCTCTTTTTTCACCTCCTCCTCCTTCTTCACCAGCTCCTTCTGTTCTTCTTCCTTGCTTCTCCATCAGGGTCAGACAGGTTTGCTGCCTCCACCCGCAGATTTTCAGACAAGCTGGAGTTTGAAACTGCTTCTCCACGCTGGATTTTCCCCCATGCTTGGGGAAATTCCTCGTGCTTTGCTGGCTCTGAGGGAACGGCCTGTTTCTGAATTTATTGCCTGTAGGGAAAACAGCTCAACTCACCTTTTATTGAAAATAATAGATGGAAAAAAAACTTCTGTGCTTCCTTTTAGTCACTGCTGGCTAAGTAGTTTTCCATATGTAATGCTGGATTGCTATTTAGTGCTTTTTGGTTCCATGTAACTCTAACATGATTCAGGGGAGGTTTGGGAGCACTTTGCACGAACGGGTGGGTGGTGCTGGAGTGGATTCATTCTGGACCAAAGGAACCCACTGGCTACAGAAATGGGCTCCCAGCGAATGTCTGTGGAAGTTTGACCCTTCTGCCAGCTGTGCCTCGCACTTGTATTTCTGTAGCACATTTCATCTTTTGCCTGTTAACTAGTGTGTGTTCAACCACAACATGTGCCTTGGTCAAAAGTGACCTCTAGACCCTCTTCTCTGAAAGTACTGGTTAAGAGAAACACCTTAGTTTCTTAAACACTTTGGAAACCAAATGCAGAGAATGGTCTATATTATTTGAAAGCTGTAACAAATTAGGAAATATTCCAGACAGAAAGCTCAGGGTACTTCATGGGAAACAAAAAGTGCAACTTTGACAGTAATGCAGACCTAAATGCTGAAAAAAGCAATATTACCAATGTAGGAAATACAAGAGTGAAACAGCCGTGGCAGTGTGAGCTGCTTCCACCTAGGCTTGGGACAAACCCTTATAAACAACCTCTATGGGCTCAAAATAGCACCATCATTTGAGCTTGAATAAATGTTTCTGTAGCTGGATGGTTCTTCGTTCCCCGGGTTGAAGGGAAGGGCTGGAGAGTCACACGGCTTCACATCCACTTGTCCTCCAGCCCTGAGGCTGCTCTCAAAGCGCTCCGGCACAGCCTCTTACCCTGCTGAAGGGAGGTCCCTGTCAGGAGGTGTCAAACAAGGCAGCACCGCCCCGTGCAGGACTGGAGCAGGCCGCGTGCGCCAGGCCGCGTGCGCCAGGCCGCGTGCGCCAGGCCGCGTGCGCCAGGCCGCGTGCGCCAGGCCTGGGGCCTCCGCTCGGGGATGGTCTCCTCAGGCAGGAGGGCCGGCCAAAGCTGTGCATGCTATCACAACTTCAGCTGGAGTTTACCATGTGGCTCTACCCCGTATCAATACACACAGAGTTTCACTCTGTGGCCTCTCATCGCCTCAGGTGCTGTAAGTTCGCTGCTTGACTGATATCTTTCATTATTGGCTGGTTTCTCTGTGTGAATTTGTCCTTTGAGGGAGCATGCATTGCAGGTAACTACCCCTGATTTCAGGGTAGCTTTGGGGTTTTGTATCCATGAACACTAATACCTACCTGACAATCTGTAATAACAGCTGAAGCTAGGTAAAAATGTAATTTACACATTGCTTCTAAAGTATGCAAGCTGGTACGAAAGAATAAAATGTGATTATTTGCAAGATGAAGACCTCTACTTTAGCCCCCGTTCCTCCAAAAACCTCTGGTCCCCGTATGTCCATCAGCTTCATTGGGACCAAGACTTCTCCCACACCCTCTGCACTGGGCCAGGCAGTGTTCGAGGGAGACGAGTGAAGGAAATGACACAAATTAACCATGTGAGCTTTTCTTGGTCATTCATGATCTGAAAAGTATCAAATTATATTGTGTTTCTGTTATGGAAAGTAACCAGACAAACATGGACTTCGTGGCTACTGGATACTCCCTGTGTGTATTCAATATGTACTATCTGTACTAAGTTTTTAAGCCAGCACACTTGTTGGGGGGGTGTAAGGGGGGCAAGGCTGCCTTTATTTTATTGTGTAATCCGTGGCTACAAGTTTAAGAAATAATTGCAGGTACAAACTACCCAGTACTTTGTTACCAGAGAGCGAGCTCAGGGTTGTGTCTCCAAGGTGGAAGTGATGTTAGAGCCTTTGTTACCCGTGATAATGCGAGCACTAGGGAGCTCAGCTTGTCTGTCATGCCCCAGCCGAGACTGCTGAGCTGGCAGGCAGGGCGAGGATCTTCTTACTTGTAAATTGAGAGACATTTGTAGACCAAGAGGGACAATAAACAAGGCCAGCACAGTGTCATTTGGCTTGCTGGGAGCAGGACTACAGCTGAACCAGATGCATCTCCATGATGAGTGCTGCAGGTGACTTGGGATCCTCATTGATCTGAGTGGCAGGGGCTTTCAGATTTGCTCACTTGAAAGCTGTGCATGGTCTGGGAGCTTGCAGTGTCAGGGCTTTTCACTCACCTTAAAAACAAGAGGTGTCCTCAGCTCAGTCTGCATCCTCTTAGGTGACAAGAGTTTCTTTCTGCTTGAAAGTGGGGTTTAGACTTTTAAATGCCGCACAATTGCTTCTAAATGTTAATGTACAGAGAGATGGGGACGTGGACATGCTCTATACATCCATTACAGAAGCTGGAGATAGGTTAAAGCAAAAGGATTAGAGAAATACAGTGTTAGCTGGTCCAGGGAACCAGTGTTGTGGTAGGCAAAGCTCATGACACACAAAACAAAAGACCATGTAGCCCAACCTGTCTGCTGGTAATGGGAAGATTTGCCTTTGATGGTGAGAGCTCTGTCCTCTGTCTGTTTGACCAGCTGTTGCTGTCTCTGCATAGGCTTTTTTTTCATGACATAAGATCATCTCATCAGAAGGTTTCAGGGGAAATATATGGGCTCATCAGGAAGCAACAGTGTTGGGATAAATTCCAACACTCCCTTCTCTGGAGCCCCACTCAGAGAGAGTAAGCCATAAGGACAATAGCACATAGCTCTTGGCCTCTCCAGGCTGACACGTCCTTGCACTGCACCACTACCTAATAGATACCACTGGTTATAAATCCACTCCCCTACGAAGGTATTCTACCCTTCTCAGTAGCTGCTGCCGCAAGTTCTGAGCTTCGTTTCAATACAACTGAATTCCCAACTGTAAGGAAAAAATCACTAGGCTTGACCCCATTTTAACAGAGATATTTGAGGTTGGCTGTTTCCACCACCTTGCTCTGCCAGCAGATCTGTTTGTACACCCACATCTCTTATCTCCTGTGGTCATGCTTCTCATTTCACTTACAGCAAATAAGTGTCTTCTCTCTCCTGCTTAGGCTCATGGTTTGGTGACACAGTCACCAAAGGTTTGTTTTGGCGGCTGTGATTTTGGATAGCGAACCTACCAAGTGAGGCATATTGGAGTCTGCTTTCTGATTTTGGTCTACCTCCTTCTGGAGAAATATTGTGCTTCTGCTGTATTCCCCCTCTGAAGTGCAACAAGTCTTGGTGATAAAATCAATAGTCCTTCACTTGCCTTTGGCCACAGGATCATTACTTGCTGAGGCTGCAGGCAGACCTGCTGCTGAGTTTTTGGCCTGCCTTGAGCAACTGGCATGTTTTTCACACCTGTGCCATCATTTTGCAAAGGCTCTGTCTGGGTGAGGATTTACAGGTCACAATGAGACAGTTTTACAACCCTGTGTCTGAAGGCTCAGTAGACACTTTAGTGTGCTGAGAGCCACACTACCCCATTATGGGATGAAGCAAATATTCTATTAACACTTGGTTATTCAAATGGCTGCAGCATATTGGCTGCCCTATATCATCACAGTATATTTCAGGGAGAAACCAAGCATGCTAGAATACAGAAATGCAGCACGAAGACCCCAGAGCAGCCCAGACTTGCCATCAGGGGGGTTGTGTGGGGGTGAAGGAGTGGTTTTCTTGCATTGTCCCTTGGGGGACATCAGGGTTTCCTGGTACTTGTTATCTGTAAACGAAGCTGACTTTTGAAAATACCAGTACCAAAGTTTCTTTCCTGTCTTTCTTTCCTCTGGCCAACAGTTCAGAGCAGGGCACCTCAGCTTGTGTCCCCATGGATGAGGGCTGCTGATAGGGGCTGGCAGACTGGGAATGGGAGAAGCTGGAAAAGAGCAGGAGGAAGCCTGAGGCAGTGCAGTGTAAGACAGTAGTGAAAACACTCCTGTTCTGAAGGGAGAGACACTGGAGAAAGCTAGGAAGGCAGAAGAAAAGGCCTCAGGAGGAGAAAAGGTGAAGGGGAAGACTTGGCGAGGTGAAGGAAGAGAAGTACCAAGCAGTGCAAGAAAGAAGGCCAGGGTATGTGAAGGTGAATGAAGAAAACCAGCCCTTTTGCGGGGCAGCCACCAGCAGAGTACTGGGAGGTCACCACTGTGCTTCAGACTCAGGAGCTGTGGCATTTTGCAAGAGGACAGCTTCTACCTGAAAACAGGAACCAGCACAATTTGTGCTGGAGACTGAGCCAGTCCTGCAGGTGTGGATGGCATGGGATCACCTGAACTGGAGAGACACCTGCCACAGTGAGGCTGGGTCTGCGGCAGGTGCACAGACAAACAAACAACCAGGGTGCCTCTCTCAGGGCACCTTGTCCCTCTGTTGGTCCTGCAGGTGATGTTCCTCCCAACGTGCTGCACGTGCATTTTCTCACACACATGAGATCACACGCGTGTGAGATCACACATAATGTGAGATCATGCACATGTACATGTGAGATCACACACATGTGAGATCACACACACAGATATGAGTTCACAGATACACACACGGGATCTTACACACACACGGGATCTCACACAGACACGAGATCTCTCACACACACACACACGCGCGCTCACACACACACACACGGGATCGCACACACACACACACACACGGGATCTCACACACACACACACGAGATCTCACACACACACACACGGGATCTCACACACACACACACTCACACACACACACACACACGGGATCTCACACACACACACACACACACACGGGATCTCACACACACACACACACACACACACACACACGGGATCTCACACACACACACACGCTACTGATCCTCTTTGATGAGAAGCGTGGGTGTTAGTGACAGTTTGGCTAATTGGGTAAAGGAATACTTTTACCATATCACTTTATATTTTACAATTTCCCTACTTGAACCAGCTGAGAAATAAAATCCATCCTCCCAGGAAATCCTATGGAATGACTCAAAGCTGGCCTAGAGCAAAATTCAGGCTTCCGTGGAGAACACAAACCCTGGGCTGCCACGCAGCAGCAGAGCAGGGGTGGTGGCCACGTCCCAGCACCGTGGGAGTTCCTCAGGGACAACCAGAGATGGTGACAGTCTGCAGGACAGTTATTGCTGACTCTGGCACATAGGACATGCCTTCTCTGCTAAAATGTAACAGTGAAAAGACACCCCACTGGTGTGGAGACTCTCTTAGGTCAGAGCTCCCCACACCCTGCTCTCAGAGGCATCATATTTTATAACCAGTCACAATTATAAGCTGACAAAAAAACATAAATGTGCTTTTACTTCTCAATGTTCCTATTGGAAACTCATGACTGTTAATACTCTCCTAATTTCTGCCCTACTAGCAAAAATTACTTTTCACCCATCTGATTTTATGCTTAAATATTTTTGACTGTGTATAGATTCTTGCCACAGATCTCCACTATGCATTTATAGATGATGCCTATTCTCTTTCAGCAAAAAAAAAAAAAAATTGCAATCTCTGTTTTGCTCTTGCAAAATGGGCTTTCCATTTACCTGTCCTTTTAATTATTTTTTAATTCACACCACTGACACCAAAAGAAAATAAACTGTCCTTATGCTAAAAGGGAGAGCAAAGACAAGTTTTCATTGTATTGGGAAGTAGGAAGTTTCTCTCTCTCTAAATAGTCTATTTTTTCCAGTGAAAATGCCTCTGCAATCATTAATACAAACTTCTTTCTAGGGTTCTAAGTACCTTTTATTGTAGTATGACTTCTACATGCAACTAAGATTGTGTTGTTAAAAAAACAGTAAGCCAGAGCCAGTTTTGTCTGCAATGTTTATTTTTTTCTCAGATGCATCTGTCCTACCTTTGGGGTCCACTGAAGTCCACTGTTGCACTGGTCAGCACACCTCACCTACATGTCTGAGTGCCCACATTCAGCACACTGCAAGAGGGAAAGTGACTCCAAAACCTAACGAAAGAGGGAAGGAGAGATTCCTCATCTCTATGTATTCAGGCCACAAGGACCACTGGAAAACAAGTTCCCTGCTTGTCTCCCCTTAGCTAGAGCTGAATTCAGACAGAGATCTTGTTAGTGGAACCCAGGGGCCACAGTGCTGATCTGTGCCAGGCTCAGTTACAGCTGAAAAAGAATATTTGGATGTCTGCTAGAAAGAAAAGAGGCATCTTGGACAGACTCTCCCTTCCTCTCCACTTTCTGTCTGTTGCCTCACAAAGAAGTGACTTTCTAAAATCTCTTATCTAGAAGCTTCGGTTTAAAGAGCTGCTGACGCCTCTTGGAAAACACTGAAAAGCTCTTCTGAAACAGGGAGCTGCTTCTCCCTGTGTCCCTTTCCTCCCCTCTTCCTTTCATTGCTGGGTGCATTTCCATTAGAAAAGTCTCTGCAGCCTCTCTGAAGTCACAGTGTGATTTACAGCAGGAGGGGATCGCTGCTGGGGCAGCCCAGCCTCTCACAGCACAGAGTGGATAGGAAGTGACCAGGGGAGGTATCCCTCGGCAGGACAGACTTTGGGACTGAGGAAGGAAGAGCTCTGTGGGTTTTATGTTCTTGATGTTGTCGATGTCAAGACAGAGTAAGTTTGAGAGGTGACTGTGTGTTGCCAAGGCTTTTCTGGTGTCTCCTGTAAATCTGAGTTTCCCAACAGTTAGAGGCTGAGTCCTCAAAAACTCACTCTGAAGCTGAGGAGCTCTAGACCCTTGGCCAAGAAGGCTGGACTTCTGTGGATTTCCACTCTGATCACACAAATTGTCTGAGACAACTTCAGCCTGCCAGTTTGAAGAGGATTGTGTGTCTTCTTCCTGCCTATGAGGGAGAAATATTAATACAGTAATTCAATACATTTTAGGACCACAGGAAATCAGTGTCCCTCCTTGTCTCATCAGACTTGTTGCAGAGGCTAACATCAGAATGATGTAATAACTATTGATATTACAGGCTGCTTTTCATCCTAGTGATACCCAATTGTTGATGATGTGCAAATAAAGGCCAAATATAGTCTGGCTTGTACTAGCAAGACTGCAGAGGAAAGCAAACAAACAAACAAAAAAACCCACCCAAGAAACCAAACCAAAAACCCAAGACAGATATTCTTTCTATTTTTGGCATTTTTGAATTCACACCGTATCCCATCTGGGCATCTTCAGTGCATGAAAAGCACTGACATACTGAAACCAGTCTAGCAAAGGCCAGGAAAAGGTGGAGGCAGGAAAGGTGACATGAAGGAGCTTTGCTTCTGGTGCAGGACCACTTGAGGTAAAATACTGGAAGCACTAGTGCCAGTGCTGGCCACAGGAAAGGAGAATCTGTTCATCAGGGTGGCAGCAAAGCTGTAGTCAAAGGTCATTAATTGCTCTGCATTACTAGGCATTGGGAGCTCTCAGCTAAATGTTATAGTGGGCTTTGCCACCCACTGTGATTTTATAATTCCTCCAGAATTCCTGCAAAAAATGTGGAATAGCGTTGGGCTATATGAAACCTCAACCTGGAATCTGCCTCATAAATAACTGCAGGGTGAGGTTTATTACTTAGAGAGTTTAAATCCATATAGCATACACCTTGGGAATGTAAGTAGTTTAATGCCAAGACTTCCATAGCCAGGTCAGAAGGGAGCAGACAATGATTTCTGAAGTATTCAGTGCCAATTAGCTCTGGTCCATTCATGAGCCAGAGTCCCAGGCAGGTCTCTCTCCACAGCTGTCTATTCAGACTGCAGTTTCATGTTTAAGGATGTGATTGCAGTATAGTCGTGTTTGCAGACTTATAAGATTACTCTGAGATAAATGTGGAACTTTACAGCTCAACTGTTCTAGCTGTTACTGCAGCTCCATGACTCCTGAGCAGCACCAAAGCATCCCCTAGTGACACTGGCTAGATTTAGGATCTTTATAAGGGATGATGTCTAAGGCAGAATGAGCAAGCCAAGATGTCAAGCCCCTTGTAAGACCTGAGGTACCTGTTCACCCTGGCACTGTGGGCAGTAGGACCTTGAAACCCTGCTGCTAAGCAGGCCTGGGGTACTGCCTTCTGAAGAGCAGGTACAGGGTGCTGCTGGGCAGCTTCTGTGCTGCTGGGACACTGGCTCAGCAATCATCCAGAGCCTGCACAGAACATGGAAATGGAGGCATCAGGGTGGTTCATGCTCACACGGGCCATGGCCACTGTGAGCACAAACACAGTGGGCACCACCAGCCAGTGGTGGCCTCCTAGGAAGACAGAGAAGGGGAACCAGGCAGGGAGGAGTCACTATGGTTGATGAGTTGAGGTCCTACAACTTGAATCTCCTGGCTGCAGCCTGAGGCACATTTGGGGGACACAGTGTGTATCTGCTCTTTCACTCCTTGTGGCAATGCACTGTTTGGAGCTCCTGGGGTAACCTTAGCTGGCATGACAGATTTCATCCCAGTCTTGTCATTTTCCTTCTCTTCTTTTTAATCACAGAGCCCATCTGTAGAGTTGCTGAGAAAGCATGGACCAGATAAAGCCAGGGCAAGGCACGCAGAGAAGGAGACTGGGGGCCTGCTGCTGGAAGGTAACGGCGGCTGCTGCCGTGGCGGGCAGTGCAACAGCCCTGTGCCTGGGCATCCTGTTGGGTGAGTGTGCAGCCAGGTACATTCTTTCAGTTTATCAGCTCCAAAAGAGGAGTGGTCTGCAGTGCTTATAGCAAAAACCCTCAAAACCCTCCTACTGAGGACAAAATGCAGACACCTTTCTGCACAATGCACAAAAACTACAGGGGCTGTAGTCAGCTCATGTTCTCAATATGTGACTTCAGAGCACTTTATCTTCAGTGGCTCATGATACATATGCTGTATTCCTTTCCTGCTTGACCAATCTGATGTCCCGCTATGACAAGATGACCTGCCTAGTGGATGAGGGAAAGGGTCTGAATCTGGTCTACCTCGGCTTCAGCAAAGCCTTTGATGCCATCTCTCATAAACATTTTCTTGGAGACACTGGCTGCTTGTGGCTTGGATGGGTGCTCTCTTCAATGGGTCAAAACTAGCTGGATGACCAGGCCCAGAGAGTGGTGGTGAATGGAGTCACATCCAGCTTCAGGCTGCTGACCAGTGGTGCTCCTCAGGGCCATTTTGGAGCCAGCCCTGTTTAATATCTTTATCAATGGTCTGGATGAGGAGATAAAGGGCACCCTCAGTCAGTTCACAGACAACCCAAGCTGGGTAGGATGTTGATCTGTTGATCAATAGTGTGGCCACCGGGACCAGGGCAGTGACCATCCCCCTGTGCTGGGCACTGGTGAGGCCCCACCTCAAATCCTGGGTTCAATTTTAGGCACCTGACAAGAAGGACATTGAGAGGCTGGAGCGTGCCCAGAGAAGGGAACAGAGCTGGGGAAGGGGCTGAAGCACCAGAAGCAACTGAGGGAGCTGGGGGGGCTCAGCCTGGAGAAAAAGAGGCTCAGGGGAAACCTTTTGGCTCTGCACAACTCCCTGGCAGGAGGGGGCAGCCAGGTGGAAATTGGGCTCTGCTCCCAGGGAACAGGGACGGGAAAGAGGAAAAGGCCTCAAGGTGGCCCAGAGGAGTTTAAGATTGGATATTGGGAAAATTTCTTCACTGAAAGGGCTGTCCAGCCCTGGCACAGATTGCCCAGAGCAGTGATGGAATCTCCATCCCTGCAGCAATTGAGGAAACATGTAAATGTGGCATTAGGCGACATAGGTTAGTGGTGGCCTTGGCACTGCTGGTGGAATGACTGGACTCAGTGATCTCAGAGGCCTTTTCCAACCTAAACAATTCCATGATTCTATGCTTCTGTCCTGCAATCTCTCTCTGTGACTTTGAAATTTCTTGTCACTGTACCTTGCTGCTGCTGCCATTCCTATCACAAGTGAGCACTGCCTGCTTTACTGTCCTACTCCAGAGCATGACCACCATCTCCTTCCCTCTTCCACCTCCCTTGTGTTGCTTCTGCTGCCCCATGGCCAGATGCCACGTTAGGCCAGCACCCCACTGAGGAGCCCAGCATGACGTGACTAACAGATCCCTCCTGTACAGTCACAGTTTCTGAGCTGGCTTCAGTACCCAGCAGAACTTTCCTGAGGCTGTTCCTGCAAGGATAGGTCCCATCTCAGGTTGCCAGGCTGTACCTATCCGTTCATGAATTTCTGTCTCAGGCTTGACAAAAATCCACTGTTTTCAAGTTCAAACAAGTTCAGTGCAAAATGCTATTAAGTGCACATGTGCAGGGTATCCCAGTCTGGTTATGGGGCACCCCCAAGGCAGCTGGGATGGTCAGGGACAGTCACGTTGCTAAAAACAGTGTGTTTGAAGGACGTGATGATATCCATGTTGCAAAGCCGTGAGGAAAGCTGCCTCTGACAGACACCTTCCCTTTCTGGCAGCCTGCCATTCCACAGGAGAGGCCAGCTTTGAGCACACAGTGGAGCTGCAAGGAATCACATTCAACGACAGCTTACAGATGGAGAACTCAGACTACTACAGGGTGCTGACACCTGCTCTTGAGAGGCTGGTGAGTTGATCTGTCAGGGCTCTGAGAGACATTCATGGATTGGGAAATGTGTGTTCAGGCCTATTCCTTGCAAATGAGATAAGGCATTAAAAAAAGGATGTACTACCTCATGCCCTAAAAGCCAGGGTGGGAAAAAGGTTACATAAGAGCTGGACATGGGTGCTTCTGCTTACAGAGACAAGAGCCTGTGCATCAACAGCTCCACATTCCAGCAATCCCAGGCATCATCTATTCCCACCTCCTTGGGGTCCAGTAAGTGTGTGACCATCACTCTTTGCTTTGCAGTTTCTGTCCAGTCTCCAGGACTCCCAGCTGAACTGGAGTTGCACTAGTTGCACCATCCTGGGCTACAGGTGAGTGTAGGCAGCTATGTCTGCAGAGCTTGCAGCTTATGTTTCACGGCATTCTGACAAGTGAACTCACACCTCTGCTCTTGTTCAAAGCTAGTACAAAGAGAAACTGGTTTTTGGTCAAGGCTGGATTTTCATCTGGGATTGCCACAATGCTCTGGACTCTCATTTGGAAATGCAGTCAGAAAGTCAGAGGAAAACAATTTTGTTCAACCACAGCTTCGGGCCAAAGGAAAAAAAATTCAAATGACCACTTCATTTAAGTGCAGAGCACATCTCCAGAGAAACCTTAAATTATTAAGAATCAAAATATTAAGAGTAAGATTTGTTTCCTTTGAGTTCCCTGTAGACAGCTAGCACAGGATCCTGTCTCTTGTACTGATCATGAAGCCAAGGTCCCCCTTAATTCTCTGTTTCCCAGTAGGAATGGAAACTCCAGTGTGATCGTCCATTTCCGCCTCCTCTTCACCCCCCAGGATTCCCAACCCCTGAGCTCTACCTTGGAGGAGGAAGCTCTCAGGCATGGGCTGGCAGCTGCCCTGCACAAGGAGGGTTTCTCCCTGGCTGCCTACGGAACCATCTCCTCAGCTTCTCTCACAGGTATGGCCCTCCTGCCACTGCTGGACAGGCAGAGCAGGGTGCCCTGTGCTGGGGCTGCTGGCACCCAAGGTCACACAGCTAAGCCACCATTAGTCTCAGCCAAACTGCTGCAGGGCTCTGGATGTCCACTCAAGGCTTTGTGCCCAGCAGCAGTGTTAGAAATGGGGGTGCTGCCAGGCACCCAGCAAATCAATAACATTATCTGCCTCAGCTGCTTCAGCTTCAGCAGACAACAGCAGAAACCAGCCTATATCTTGGCTGCTGCTAGACATTTGTGGGGCCCCCAAATACCCCTCCAACACTAATGCTGTCCCGCTGCTCTGCGCTGCAAGAGCAGCTTGAGGGGCCCACAGCAATGACAGAATGAAAAGCAAAAATTGCAACTGCTTTGGCTTTTCTTGCAGCACCTGGAATCAGTCTGAGGGACAGGGACTGAAGCTCCAGGACGTTAATGGCTGGGTTGTCTGTACCTACCTGTGCACAGCAGCCCTCAGGCAGACCGCAGAGTTGTAGCAGTAACCACAGCTCAGGTTGCTATTTCTCATACTTTAATTACTCTCTGAAACCATCTGACAAGAAATTCTCCTTTCCTTCTGTGACTATGGAGTTGTGTGTGACTGTAGGACTCCAAGTTCAGCCAATTTAAAAAAAAAAAACGAGCCTAGGAAACAAGAAAGTATGGACTCCTCTGCAGCTCCCTCTGCACCCTCTGCCACAATGGGCAGGATCCCTGGATCTTTGGGAGGCTTGTGCTGCCCAAATGGAAGGTGCTGAGAGTCCCCTTGGCTTTAGGCAAACAGCCTTGCACAGCTTCAGCCCCAGGCTGCTGCTGAGAGGCAGCTCACTGCCACAGCTTTTGGGAATTTCTCTCTGCACGTGGAGTCACCCCAAAGCCTGCAGGGCAGTAGGGAGCTGCTCCTCCCCTGCCCTGTGGCAGAGCAGGGGTCCCCAGCAGGGACCTGGGCCCTGACTGACATTGGCCACGGGTGGGCAAAGAGATGGCCAGGCAGGAGAGGAAGATGCAGCAAAGCCTGTGGCAGCCCCAGCCCAAGAACAGAGCTCCAGGACCCGAGGCTGGGTTGCCCTGCCCTTGCTGATCCTGATTCCTTCCTCTTTGTCCCAGGTCCCAACAAGGTTTCTTCCCACAGACCTGGACTGAAATCAGGTAAGAGCCAGGCAGCAGGAAGGACCACCTGCACTCTGCAGCCTCCTCCTCTTCCTCACCAGCAGCCTGGGTACAGATACAAAAGGTGCTTGGGCCCCAACTTGTTCATAGCATGGTGGCCCAGGGCCTGCAAGCTCAGAACAGCTCTGCTCCCAGCACCATCCTGCAGGGACTCTGGGGCAGACAGGGAGCAGAGGGACAAGGATACAGTGGTGGTTGCCCCTGGGGAAGCCAGGGGAAAGTTGCTGTGTGGACTGCAGAAGACATGAGTGACTCAAGCCTCACTGTCCCCAGGGAGCTGCCCTTGAGACACAGGCAGTCACTTGCTCCAACATCCAGTATGTGAAAAAAAAGCCCTGAATGTGACAGCCAAACAGGCTATGCTGATGCCTCTGATGGAAGGGGCTGTGCTGAATCTCCCACAGCAGAGGGAGATTCTGCACACAGAGGCCAGCCACAACCCACTGTTTAGTAGACCGTGACAGGTGGGACACCACTGGCTCTCAGGCACTGAAGAGAGCAAAGAATATGACATGACTTTTCAAGCCAATAGTAAATGGCTGCATCAAGATGAGGGAAACTGTGCCCTGGAAACACCTTGGTCCCATCAACTGTGATGGGTCATGACAAGGTCCACCTTCCTGGTGGGCTGGCACAATGGACAAGACTCACATGCTCGTGAGCTGCTGGAAGCTGATCACAACGCAGTAGCTGAGCTCATCAAACTAGTGAGGATGCTGCTCTACAGTTTCTTGCTCTAGAAGAGTTTCAGGGAGGATGCTGTAATGGCCCAGTGCTTTGCAGTGCTCTTCCCAAGCCTGCAGGTTAAAGGCTGCCCTGTGACATCCCAGGTACCATCCTGCTGCTTGAGCCTATGCCAGCACACACACAAAGCTGAAGCAGCTTTTCCCACTTTTCCCCAAGTGTTGCTGGGGTGCAGTGACGGGATCCTGACGCACTGTCTTTCTCCTTCCAGACTGTGGGAGTCGTCCTGCCATGCAGACTGCCAGCAGGATAGTTGGAGGCTCAGAGGCGTCCAGAGGGGAGTTCCCATGGCAAGTCAGCCTTCGAGAGAACAATGAGCACTTTTGTGGCGCTGCAATCCTCACAGAGAAGTGGCTGGTGTCTGCCGCTCACTGCTTTACTGAGTAAGTTTTAGTCACGCCACCTTCCACCCTCCATCCCTGTTCCAAAAGCTGCTGTATCTGCTCAAGCTCCCATTGCACCACTCTGCCCCACCATGGGGAGAATGAGGAGTTTCCATCACTCCTGGAGTGGGTGGCAGGATGGGCAGGAGACAGCTTGGGTTTGCAGGACAATGTTGTGGCTGCAGGGTCACATGGCCCCCACTGTCTCTCCTCTAGGTTTCAGGACCCAGCCATGTGGGCAGCTTACACAGGGACCACCTCCCTCAGAGGCTCTGATGGCAGTGCAGTGAGAATGGACATTTCACAGATCATTCCACATCCCTCTTACAATGCTGACACAGCTGACTATGATGTGGCCATGCTGGAGCTGAAGAGACCTGTGACCTTTACTAAGTACATCCAGCCTGTATGCCTGCCAGATGCTGACCATCACTTCCCCACCAGCAAGAAGTGCCTTATCTCTGGCTGGGGCTACCTCAAGGAGGATTTCTGTAAGCAAAGCATGGCAGGCAGCAGAGGAGACATGGTGGGGTGTGAGCAGGGCAGAAGGCATTGGGGAAGAGAACTCAGACCTTGCTCTGGCCAGCTGTGGTGGGCTGTACCCTGAGCTGCTGATCCTGTGCAGGGCTCCCGGCACTGAGCTCACAATTGTGTCTTTCTCATTCAGTGGTGAAACCTGAGTTCCTGCAGAAAGCAACAGTGGAGCTCCTAGACCAGAACCTATGTTCCAGTCTCTACAGCCATGTCCTCACAGACAGGATGATGTGTGCTGGCTACCTGGAGGGGAAAGTCGACTCCTGCCAGGTAAGCTTCGCCCAGAGAAGACGGCACACCTGCCCACACAAGGCTTTTCCCTCTGGGTATGCACCAAGAAGGAGAATTGATTTCAAGAAGGAGAACTGACACTATGGTCCCTGTTTCCCATTGAGGTTTGAGGCCCTGCCTTGGACCCAAGCACAGATCAGTGACTGCAGAAGACACAAATGAGGATATGTTCTCTACGGCTTAGAGCAGGACACTGTTGTTTAGGGGCCCTTTCAGCTAATTAACTACTTTTCTTCCTGAACTGTCATCAGAGCTGGTCCTACCAATATTCCACACAGGTCTTCAGATCAAAATCCAGATGGGCAAAGGGCAGCAGTGGAAACTAAAATATACACAACAGTTTTTGGTGAACAACCAAAAGAGTGGCTTTTTTAGTTAGCCTTTATCCATCTTGGGGCTGCAAGTGGTCAGCTGGAGACAGGCCTGCCTTTCGTAGTATGGAGAGAGGAGAACTGTGATGTGGGAGGAGGACTGTGATTTCCAGGTCTGTCTCTGTGGTTTGGCAGGACCGTTCAAACCAACAGAAACCAGCAAAACAAATCTGCACTTCTCTGGTGGTATTTATATAGCTTCGTATTTCTGCACCAAATACAGCACAAACCAGGGAAGGGGCCAAGAACTGGAGATTCAAGGTTCGGTGATGAATGTGACCCATCTGGTTATTCATTACTGATCTAGAGCAATCTCATTCCCAGAAGGCTTTACCAGCCTCACAGACACCACATGTCCATCAGTGATAGTCACAGGGACCACAACAACCAAGAACTGACCAGGGAACCATAGAGCAAATCAAGAAAACCTGATGCAAACATTAACGTGGTCTCCCTGGGTTGTGTATCAGGCAATGACCACCCATCATCTGGCTGTGTACAGGCTGCTAGGATTAACCTTTATGAGGTTTAACAAATAATTAAAGCCGTAGAAATGCTTATAAATGCTAAATCCTAGATTTTACAGATGGTGTCCTTTGTTCTTCTGGCATATAAAGGGCACAAAGCTTCTGTGTATCAGCAGGACAGTGTGCCCACACAGAGGAACACCCAAAGGCCAGCACAGAGATGCTCCACTCATCGCTAGGTTGGAGCAAATATGAAGCAAGTTATGATAGACAGGGACAGAGACCCCAGCTGGTAGAGGGATGCTGAGGGTGGCCAGGGCAAGCTCAGTGCATCCCCAGGGAGAGCTCACTATCTGGCTTCTCTTGCAGGGTGACTCTGGTGGGCCCCTGGTTTGCCAAGAACCATCTGGCAGGTTTTTCCTGGCAGGAATTGTGAGTTGGGGTATTGGATGTGCTGAAGCCAGGCGGCCTGGGGTTTACACACGTGTTACCATACTCAGAGACTGGATCTTGGATGCTATTTCTGCCACCCCTACCTCCATAGCCCGTACTGTTCCTCCAGCACAGTTCAGGACTAACAGTAACATGGTCAGCACTGAAGAGGTCAACACCACCACTGGAGCAACTCCCACCACGTCACCAGCCCCAGCTGCCAGCAGGCCAGTGACTGCAGCAAGACCACAAGGTATGAGCACCCACAGCAGGTGCACCTTGGCAGGCAGAGTGGCAGGTACAGCTCCAAACAGGCCCTGGCTCAGTCCAGAGCAGCCTTAGTACCTCTGCAGTTCCATGCACTCCTTTGCTTTTGTGACTGTCTGTGTAATCTTGCTGTGTAACTGGTCTCCTCTCGCAGGCCCAGAACAGGTCATTAAGGCACAGCAGCATCTCACAGTATTTAAGCTATTGATCACTTAGTTTGCTTGCCACCTAAGGAGCTCCCAGCAGTCCAAAACTGATGGCTGCCCCTTCATAGCAGCCATGCATCTCTCCCTGAAGGGAAGGAGGGCACATGTCTGCAGGATGACCTGTCCACTCCAAGGAGCCCTCCCAGCAGCTTTGCAAGGAGATGCAGATGAAGGGTATTTTTCTAAATCTAGAATAAACTTTTTATCTGGAATGGCTAGGCTAAGAGGCACGGACCTAGTGATTACTCTGCCTTCAAGAAAGGCCCAGGATTCACGACTTGCCAAGAGCAAGATGCAGAACAGCAGTTTGTGTGAAAGTCCAGCTGTACATGGCTACCATCAGGCAGTGCCACTGTCAGCTGGCAGGACTTGGGTACATGGCTCACACCTCAGCCCTAACCTGTCCCTGCTAAGGCTTATTAGTTAGAGAGAACAAAGTCTCTCCTTGCTTGTCTTCTGCTAGGAATACTCACAAGTCATGCTTTGACTTTTGTTCAGAGTGTGGAGGACGACCTGGGTTCTCTAAACCCAGCAAGATTGTGGGAGGAACAGATGCTTCCAGAGGAGAGATCCCTTGGCAAGTCAGCCTGAAAGAAGACTCAAGACATTTCTGTGGAGCCACCATCATTGGGGACCGCTGGCTGCTGTCAGCAGCTCACTGCTTCAATGAGTAAGAGCCCATCCCTTCCCCTGCTCCAGCTCACCTGCCCACCAGCACAGAGCTGCACAGCCAAACCCACAGTGCGGCACTGGAGTCAAGAAATGGAAATCAAGAACACATGTTGGACATTCATTTTTGCTATAACTAGACATTCATAGTAAAAAGAAGTTTGTGGGGAGGTTGGAATGAGGCAGAGAAAGGCTAAAGCAGCCTGAGCAGGGAGCTAGGGCAACACATCTAAGAGGAGTGGAAGAAGGTGCCACAAGAGAGTTTCTTTAATAAACTTAACCTTAAAAAATTGTCAGTAATATATGAAATAGAGACATGTGGTCAGCTGGTAAAGGGAAAATGGTCAATTCAATCCTGCATAATTCTGTTAAACTGCAAGAACCCAAGCCCAGATTTATAAGTAGCCTAGGTAAAGAAATGAGTAGCAAGAAGATAATGCTTGTCAAGAAGAAATTCGTGAAGGCAGAAAAGGTGGGTTACTAACTCTGAAGGATTTTAAGACAACCTCATGCATTAAACAGCTGGGCAATAAAGGAACAAGTGAAATGCAAGGTAGGCAGGTGTGAAATCTGAGGTACACAGCAAATCCAGCAGTACTGTGTGTCTGTGAATGAGGATGAGTCTCCATCAGCTGTTGTAATTCAAAACAAGAGGTCAGAAACATGTAGATATTGCCCTGAGAGCAGCAATATCCTGTGGCAGGGGCAGCTAACGAGCACAGGAATGCAGTAAAAAACAAGGGAGGTGAGCAGGATGTTGCTGGCAATGCACAGAACACCGACTGCTCCAACATCACAGGGAGGGCAGGAGTAACACTGTGAATGTGTGCACAAGGCTCAGGGATGAGCTGGGTGTGGAGCAGCATCATAACAAGCACAACAAAATAGATCAGACTAGACCTGGGGGAAAAAAAACCAAACCAAGAATTAATGGGAAGGCAGTGTTTGATGGGACTGTACAATAATGATGCATACAAAGTGTTTAGGGAATGCCTTTTGACTGTCTTTTTAAGATGCAAAATAATCACCAAGGTGAAAAACAATCAAAAGGAAGCAGTTTTTTAAAATAAATGTCATTAAACTGAATATTAAAAATTCACCTGTGGTTAAAAAAAAAAGAATAAAACATAACTTTAGAAAAATCCAAATAAAACCAAAAAGTCCAGCAAGACCTGCTGAACACAGAGACACCACCTGTGTGCCAGAACACTCCTGAAATCACAAGTTTCTGGAGGTGAAGACAGGATTATTATTACATGTTTATTTGCTCTTCAGGTAATATCCAACAGCTGCCACTGCTGAAAACAGTTCTTCTGGCCCGACTTAGCTGGGCTGCTCTGCTGCATGCTGATCATTTAAAGCTGTCTGCAATTTCAATGTCAGAATTCATGGCAGGTGTGTGTGAGTATGCACATTTAGGTTTGTGTATTTGCAGGACAATGCCAGAAGAGATTGCAGCCTATGTGGGAACAACATCACTAAATGGAACAGATGAGAATGCAGTGAAAGTCAATGTAACAAGAGTGATCCCACACCCCCTCTTCAACCCCATGATTCTGGACTTTGATGTGGCTGTACTTGAACTGGCAAGACCTCTTGTCTTCAACAAATACATACAGCCTGTGTGCCTCCCACTTGCCATGCAGAAGTTTCCTGTTGGCAAGAAATGCCTCATTTCTGGATGGGGTGACCTCCAGGAAGGGAATGGTAAGGATTAATGTATTACCTGCTGATTTGCCTTGGAGCTGTGATACTCTGAGCAGCAAAGCCCATTCCACTGTGACCCGCAGTCCTGGGAATGTATAGGACAGGGGTCAGTAACAGGGACAGTCAGGAACTGAGAGAAACACAAGAATAAGCAAGAATTAAGGCACACAGAGAACTATCTTAAGCCACAGTTACCTAGGAGTCACCAGCAAAGAAGAAAATGGAGAGAGCAGCTTGGTGGGAACCAGGAGAAACCTGCTGGACTGCCCTCAGTAGCTCTACCATGCTAAGCAAGTGTCAGGCATCTGCTGCAGAGCCTGCTGCAGCTCTGGCAGGATGGTGTGTCAGCCACAGCAGCCACTCTCAGTCACAGAGATGTTCCAAGCAATGAGCTTAAGCAAAGATCCCACTACAGGGAGAAGGCCTGAAAGTGGCACATGTGCTACCAAAGAAGTCTGGCTGACAAGAAGCCCACAAGCTCTCAGGAGCATGGGACACAAATTGTGTGCAGAATCCGTAGCACAGACACGAAACTGCACTCTGGGGTGAGCCACAAGATTCAGGGCTGCAGAGAAAACAGGTTACACAGGACTCAATTCCCATGTGGGATTAGAGCCTGTTTTCCCAAAATATGTGTTGAGTCAGTTTAAAAGCCATTAGTTCCTTCCCTCTGCTGCACTCACTAATTTTGTGATTTTCATGCAGACACCAAGCCTGAGATCCTGCAGAAAGCATCTGTGGGCATCATAGAACAGAGGACCTGCAACTTCCTCTACAACTTCTCCCTCACTGACCAAATGATCTGTGCTGGCTTCATGGAGGGGATGGTAGACTCATGCCAGGTAAAAGTGTGGGATTTCTCTACCCTGTAGATTGTTCTAGAAAGTTGGGCTAACTCTGCCTTCAGCATATCCTTGTGAAATATTTACTGAGCTGCTCTAATCCAGCCGTGTAATTCACATGTACTTGAGCACAAAAAACCCCAGCCCACTACTTTGGAGATTTAGAAAAGTAAATAAAGCTCCACTAAGTTGAGAATTACTTAAACCAGCATCCCACCACTCCGTCTGCCCAGACAAATCCTGGGTGAAACAGGTCTCCACCTGTGCCAGTGAGTCCGTGGCAGTTGGTGGCAGTGTGGAAGGTGCTGACAGGAGCCAGGTTGAGCCACTGATCCTAGCTTCAACTTCGGCACACTCATGCCCTGCATACACACTGCATGACGGCAGACAGACCCACAAGGCTGGAGAAAGAAGAGTTGGGGGTAGTTAAGTCCTTCTGGTGTGTCTGAGGGGCAGACCTGATTGGACTGAGCAGCTGTTGCCCTGCTTCTTCCACAGGGAGATTCAGGTGGGCCCTTGGCCTGTGAGGTGACCCCGGGAGTGTTTTACCTTGCTGGCATCGTGAGCTGGGGATTTGGTTGTGCCCAGGCTATGAGACCTGGTGTGTACTCCAGAATTACCAGGCTCACAGACTGGATCCTGGACACCATGTCCCAGTTGTCCAGTGGTGGCACAAGCATCCCTTCCAGTTCAGTCACCCCCAGAATTTCTACGACAGCCATTTTTATCCAGCCCAGCACAACAGCTGCAAGTCCAGCCAGCAGAACCACTCAGGGGACAAAGATGAGCACAACCATGAGTGAAACCTCCACAGCTCTAAGAACAACCAAGACTGCCAAGCCTACCCAAACCCCAGGTAAAACTGATAACTGATGCATCGACATGTTGGCAGGAGGCCTCCAGCATAGAGGGTACTTAGCAGGCCATGGGTTATTGCCTTCCAGTGGTGCCTTGTACCAGCCTCACTTTCAAGTGTTCCAGCAAGGTGTGTATTGGAAAAGAAAATCCTGAATGTGATGGTGTTGTGGACTGCAGCAATGGCTTCGATGAGCGCAACTGTGGTGAGTTCTCCTCTGTAGCCCGTGGCTGCTGCCAGCTGTGCTCTACACGACCGGGACTCCACAGTGGCACCCACCACATTCACACTGGGCCTAGACACTGGGGGCCTGGGCCAGCCCACTGTGGTACAGATCGTACTTGCTCTGCCAGAGCCTAAAACAGGGTAAAGCTGGATGAGCTGGATCCAAATACACTGCCAGAAAGTGCGGCCTCTTCTACTCTGCTACAGACATTAGATTTTCCAGCACACAGACCTTTTGGCCAGTCAGTCTGCTAGCACAAGGCAAGACAGATCTGCACAACATGGCAGCCCAGAAAGTGTCTTGTCATCCCTGGGACTGCACTTTGGGCTGTACATTCCTTGCCATGTGATAGCTCAGACAGTCCATCCAAATATCCACTCCTTGCATACCACATACCTGGAAGGTGTGATCTGTGATAACAAGTGTGCAAAATATACCCTGTCTGTCAAGCCTTGCCTCAGCTGGGTGAACTGAATTCATCACATCCTACTGCCCTGTACATGCTCCCCCAGAAGGCTGTCCCACAGCACAGGTTATGGAAGGCAGACAGTCATTCCTTTCATTTATGGTTACTTAAAACCACAGTGCTTCTTCCTCTGTTCCAGACTGTGGCTTAACAACTGCTCTGGCCTTGAGCAAGATCGTGGGTGGCAGCAGTGCGGCTCGAGGAGAATGGCCCTGGCAAGTCAGTCTCTGGCTTCGGCAGAAGGAGCACAAGTGTGGGGCTGTCCTCATTGCTGACCAGTGGCTGCTCTCTGCAGCTCACTGCTTTGACATGTAAGTCTGAGATGAACCAGTTAAGTCAGCTGGCTCTTGCCTCAGTCCCATGAGCCAACCTGCCCTTCCCCTCCCTCGTGGTCCAGCACCTTGGCTTGGATGCTGTGCCCCACAGGAAGCACACACCCCTATCAGAGAAATGCCCCTACAGGTAAGTGTGAGGAGGAATGGGTGGAACAAAGCCTGAGTACACCCACTGTTGTGAAGACAGGGGTCCTGACCTCCCAAGGGGTGGCCAGCCCCACAAGTGGAGGGATGGCCCTCCTTGTGAGGCTATGCTCCTAACAGCCAGGTTTGCTGTCTTTCTGCAGTTACAGTGATCCCAAAATGTGGGTGGCCTTTCTAGGAACACCCTTCCTGGGTGGCACTGATGGCAAAATGGAGAAGATATTCCGTATCTACAAACACCCTTTTTACAACGTCTACAGCCTAGACTATGATGTGGCACTACTGGAACTGAGCACACCTGTCACATTCAGCAGGACCATCAGACCTATATGTCTCCCAGACAATTCTCATGTCTTCCATGAAGGCGCCAGATGCTTCATCACAGGCTGGGGCTCCACAAAGGAAGGAGGTACTGGCTGAGAGGGCCCTCCCACATCCATGATGGCCAAGCTCAGTGCCACCTACACTGCAAGCCCAAACATCTACAGTTCCCACACCATCACCCCAAGCACTCCCATCCCAGGCCATGTGCTGCAGAGGATACCAAGCTGGGCAAGGCTTGGTGTCACCATCATCTCCTCCACAGCTACCACGCACACTACTCCTCCATTTTATCACACCTCTTCCCTCTTGGAGCCTTCCCAAGCTTTCCACATGCCAGCCACTGTGCTCTCCACCCCCAAAGTAGCTGTTCCAGCTGTGCTCCTGCAGTACAAGGACCACCCCAATACCATTTGTGTCTGGTCAGCCAAGCTGCCTGACAAACTACACACCCAAGGGACCTTCCCGTTCTGCTGAACCAGGCATGACTCACTTTCCCAGAGCAAGTCTCTCCCACTGGCACGCAAGTAAGAAGGCAGAGACCCCACTTCTTCACATGCTGCTGTTTCTCGTGCTGTTCACCCTGCTAACAGCAATATTTGTCTCCTCAGGTCTCATGTCAAAGCATCTGCAAAAAGCAGCAGTGAACATGATTGGAGACCAGGCCTGCAAAAAGTTCTACCCTGTCCAGATCAGCAGCAGGATGCTGTGTGCTGGTTTCCCACAGGGCACCGTCGACAGCTGTTCAGTGAGTGCAAGAGTAGCAAATGCTGTGGCTGGGATGGAGCAAGCTCATGCCAAGTCCCTAGACTATATTCTCTCAGGAGGGCTCTGCCCTGTTGCCATGCTTTTTAGCCTTCTGATGTTTACCTTTGAGAAATTCCTTTCTCACGTTCGGGGTTCACCATTTGTCACGGCGACACATTAGATTGACCACCCGGACTCTGACTTGAGATCAACCAAGAGGACTAACTTTATTACATCACTGACTCCATATATATAGTGTAGCAAACAGACCAGTGTGATTGGTAAGCAAGGTCAACACCTCTCCAACCACACTGGTCAAGACAGGTGTCTATCAAGAGAACTCCACCCCCAGGAAAGAATGTAAACAATCCATAGTTTACAGAAAATGCATGAGAAAGGAATTTCTCAGAGGTAAACATCAGAACGCTAAAAAGCATGGCAACACTGCCCTGCCTCCCCTAGCTCAGCTATCTGTCCATCCATCAACTGGCTGCTGCTTTTATCCATGTCCCTCCTGCATACACCTCATGCTGCTTGCCCCACCAACCTGTGAGAGGTCAGGGAAATACACAGAGAGGTAATGCTAAGCTAATTCTACTGTACCTCCAAACACACTCTTCTATGTTGTAGAACCCCAGCCTCAGATTGTTCATGCAGGTACATCACTGAGCAGTCCTCCAGCTTGGAATGGGACTCCTGGGGAAATGGGGAACAGGAGAGCAAATTCCCATGCCCCAGAGAGAAACAACATTTCACAACTGAGGGAGCTGCACTGCCTGTGGCTTGATACTGGATCCTTTTCCTCTCTCTGCAGGGTGATGCAGGTGGGCCCCTGGCATGTAAAGAACCTTCAGGGAAGTGGTTTCTAGCAGGAATCACAAGCTGGGGCTATGGCTGTGCCAGGCCATACTTCCCTGGTGTCTACACCAAAGTCACAGCTGTCCAGGGCTGGATTGCGCAGAACCTCAAGCTCTGAAACCGCATTTCACCACTCAGGGAAGGCGATGAATGAGAGGAGTAACTGCCAGAGGATGCACTAACCCCTCAGCTACTGTACATTTTCCTGATGTTGCAAAGGGGTGAAGATGGCCTTGCAGGTATTAAGCAAATGCCAGTGTTGTGTGACCTGCTGGTTGTTACACCAAGGCATTTGATAACTGGTTTGCATAGAAAGGTACAAATTCTAGACTTTTTCCATAAATAAATAGAGCCTGTCCCACCTTAAGACCTGGCCAAACATACTGCACATTAAAACATGACCTTTATAGTTGGATGGAAACATGTGCCAAAGGTTCATGGATTTTGGCTGACCTCTATGAGCTGTCATCCCAAAGCCAAGCCAACAGACTTCTGACCTTTGCCCCAGCCCAAAGTTACGCCCTTGCAGAAGCTTCAGACCTCACTGACTTGACTGAGCTGTTGTGCTGTGCAGTGGCTTTTGGGAAGCGTGCCATGCTGTTTCCAATTAGTGCGTGGTACTGGAGAGCTCCGTGATGACCTCCTGGCTCACCATTTGATCCCAAGAGAATGCAGGACTAGAACACTTGGGAGTTCACACTGCACAAGCCCTCATCTGTAGTAGAGTATTAGGAGGGGCTTCTCACACACCCCCCTATGGCTCCTTTTGCATTAGGTAACAGGTGATTAAACTGGCAAAGATTAAGGCATGGCCACACAGACCACTGTCTGGCTAAGCTAGGTGGGAAAAACTTGAAGTGCTGAGATAGTGGTGCAAACTATGCTTGTCAGGTCCCACCAGCCAGCATAAGACACATTGACAACTTTGTTCACAAGCAAAGAACTGCAGCAGAGCTCACGTACCAAGTAGTGGGCAGAGCAGACTTAGGTCCCCATCGATTCAGCCACCAAAACTGAATGACTGCTTGTACCCCAAACCCCTTCCTTATTTTGAGTGCTTTAAGCTCTGCATCTGGGCATAGCAAGAAGTTTCTTCCATCCCAACCCAGCTGGCAGCAAGATCCACAACTTTCCCAGACAGAGCACCAGCTAGGTGGGAGACCTGGCTTCCAGGCATGGCTGAGCTCCAGATGGGTTCAGATTCATGGCTGAAACAGCTGTGGGATGCTCTCATGAACGAAATGGGACTGATGCATAGCCAGTGCCACAAAATTCATACAGCCATAAAGAAAAGTAAAAAGCCCCTTAAGCAAATATGTCTGAAAGCACTTTATTTTCAAGTAGTCATTCTGACAGTCTGGAAACTCCAGTTTCAGTAAGTCCAAATACCCAAATATCTCCTCATTATTTACCTTGTGTGAGAACACTTTAGGTTCTGTCACATGCCTCTGAATGTCCTAGCAGGTATGGAGATGACATTCTTCCAGTCTGTCTCTCTGTCCAGCAAACCATGAAATCTTTTATAAAATGCAGAAGAGCTTCAAAAGAAAGGATTTTTTTTAAACTCACTACATGGGCACTATTAATCTCCAACACTCTCTTCTTCTAGCTGTTGTATCCACTACTGACCACACAGCATGAACCCACCTTTTCAGGAGCAGTGTGCAAGCAGAAATCAATAGAGTTATGCCCCAAAGCAGACCCACACCCCTGTTGCAGACATGCTCCTCCATAAAAAAAATTATGCTTAGCATGTAGGTCCCAAGATGGAACATCTGTGCCAGAGCCAAACCAGAAACTACAGAGTATAACAGCCACACAACACACTTTATTCTATAAAGAAAAGAACCTAAGTACTTGGCAACCTGTTCATCCCTAGCTGTGCTCATACAACTATTTGTGAGGCTGTCCTGCTCCTCAACACTGTGCTTGAGCTGAGTCAAAGCCCACGAGCCCAAAGACAGCCACACAGCACTATACAGATATAAGGGATCAAAGAGCCAAGGTGGCATGTGGATAATCTTCCGGCAGCTTTTCCACTAATGAAAAGGGAGTGGGTAACTACCTTATGGATGGGTCCATGCTGTAATCCCAAGCAAGAGCACTGTATTGCTGGCTTGGCTTGGCCCGTTTTCCACAGAAGGCTCCTTGCCTCTCACAGCCCTTTCAGCAGGGATTTATCAATTGATATAATGCCTTGGGCCAGTCTGGACACTTTGGAAGGGCAAGAAGTAAACCAAGCAGCTCATGGAAAAAAAAAAAAATCACTCTCTCCTGGAGCTGGTGCTAATAAAAGCCAATGGATGCAAAAGGTTCAGCGAGGTTTTATTGCTCTGCCGTGACAGGGGCTGAGAAGGCAGCAGGATTCACCCCTAACCACCTGGACTGGCCGCTCGTCCCTTCCCCACGTGGTCCCTCTCGGCCCGGAGGCCGGCAGGTGTCACATGTTGGCTCTCTCCCGCTGCAGCCGAGAATTGTAGGCTCGCGAAACAGTGTTCCAGGAGTCCATGTACCGGTCCATGCACATGGCGATGCACTTCTGCGGGACACAGAGCCTCAGCGGCAGCCCCGAACTAGAGGCCCGCGGGTCCCCACTTCTCCCGTCTGTCCTCACCTGCTCGGAGTTGTCCAGGGCACCGCCGGGCTTCCCGATGCACTTCCGAAAGCACTTGTCCGTCATCCGCTGCGGAGAGAGCTCGTGAGCAGGACCGCGGCCCGGGGGCTCCGGCCGCAGCCGCCGCCCCTGCTGCGAGGGGAGCGGGGCGGCCTGGCTGTCCCCTGCGACCCGCACCGGGATCGAGCCAGCCCCCGCCCGGCCCCGCCGCCCCTTCTGACCTGCAAGAGCTCCTGTGCGTTGGCCACGGCGATCTGCACCTTCACCTGCTCCATAATGAGCCCGGGGTCCAGCTTCCCCCCGCCGCCTCCTCCGGAGCCGAAGTCGGAACCGAAGCCGCTCTCCATGCCGAGAGTCACCGCGGCCGGGGCCCTGCGCTGCCGGAGGGAGAAATGGCGGCGCCCGGGACTGCGGTTCCCGGCGGGCCCCGCGCCGCCTCCGCCTCCGCGCCGGGCGGGACTGAGCGCTCCGCTCCGCGCCGGGCGGGACTGAGCGCTCCGCTCCGCGCCGGCCCCGGCGCGGGGCCGTCCGTCCCGCCGCCGCTCGTGGCCCGTGTCCCCGAGCGCTGGTGTCACCGCCCGCCGCGGAGGAGGCGGCCCCGAGCGAGCTCCCAAGGGACTGCCCGGGGCCGAGCCAGGCCCGGGTCAGACAACAGCGTTCGAGTACCAGGGTTCAGCACAGCCCGACGAACTGAGGCAACGGGAAGGGCCTTTAAACCGGCATCACCAGAGACACAAACGCTGCCCAGCTGCACCCCGTGGTGGAACACCAGCTCTGCTGGGATCCCCGCAGAGAGAAACTCCCCTTTGGGTGCTCTCTGGAATTCATCCTTCTGTTCTTCGAGGCTTCCCTCTGCCTTACGTGACTCGGAAGAGAGGCCCATGCACTTGAAGTCTCAACTCCATTACACTTCCCTCCATTACGTAAGAATGCTGTGCGACGAGGCAGAAGCAAATGGGAGAGAACAACGCTTTACGGAGCTCTTTTTCAAGGGTGAGATGTGATGTGCAGGTAGNGCTCCGCTCCGCGCCGGGCGGGACTGAGCGCTCCGCTCCGCGCCGGCCCCGGCGCGGGGCCGTCCGTCCCGCCGCCGCTCGTGGCCCGTGTCCCCGAGCGCTGGTGTCACCGCCCGCCGCGGAGGAGGCGGCCCCGAGCGAGCTCCCAAGGGACTGCCCGGGGCCGAGCCAGGCCCGGGTCAGACAACAGCGTTCGAGTACCAGGGTTCAGCACAGCCCGACGAACTGAGGCAACGGGAAGGGCCTTTAAACCGGCATCACCAGAGACACAAACGCTGCCCAGCTGCACCCCGTGGTGGAACACCAGCTCTGCTGGGATCCCCGCAGAGAGAAACTCCCCTTTGGGTGCTCTCTGGAATTCATCCTTCTGTTCTTCGAGGCTTCCCTCTGCCTTACGTGACTCGGAAGAGAGGCCCATGCACTTGAAGTCTCAACTCCATTACACTTCCCTCCATTACGTAAGAATGCTGTGCGACGAGGCAGAAGCAAATGGGAGAGAACAACGCTTTACGGAGCTCTTTTTCAAGGGTGAGATGTGATGTGCAGGTAGGAGATGGCATATAAGAGGAGGGGACTGAGTACAACAGCAGAGCTAAAGCCAAAACTGTGCTCATCTTCACTAGCCTGAGCCTACACTCAGAGCATTGCAAACCATATCATCCCGTCTTTGGATCTGCCCACTTCAAACAGAAGCCGTTCCTACCACCCCGCAGAAGCATCATCAGCTAGTGCTAATGATGGGGCAGCCGCCTAAGGGACAATTTTAAAATGAGTACGGACTCGAAAGTGGGCTGGAAGCTGAGCCAGGCTGGCAAATGCGTCAGCTCATGGCAGTGCTTCTGTCTAGCCCTAAGAATCCATCCCTGCCAGGGATACGAATCTGCTCTCGTTCTTATTTAGCATCAAGTAAGTTAAATCGAAAAACACCTTCCGTGCAGCATTGATGAGAAAGCAAGGGAAAGTTTATCTGCTCCAGCTCCTGATATTCTTCCCCCTGCTTTTGTTGGTACTGAGGACAGCACGTCCCACCAGCACTCCCTCACGTTTAAGGAAAGCGTTCATTTGCTTCTGGAGCGCATCCCGCGATCCCTGCTGGGACAGACCCCACTACCCCTGCTGGAACAGACCCCACTATCCCTGCTGGAACACGCCCCACTATCCCGGCTGGAACACGCCCCACTATCCCTGCTGGAAGAGACCCCACTATCCCTGCTGGGACACGCCCCACTATCCCGGCTGGAACACGCCCCACTATCCCTGCTGGAACAGACCCCACTATCCCGGCTGGAACACGCCCCACTATCCCTGCTGGAACACGCCCCACTATCCCGGCTGGAACACGCCCCACTATCCCTGCTGGAACAGACCCCACTATCCCTGCTGGAACACGCCCCACTATCCCTGCTGGAACACGCCCCACTATCCCGGCTGGAACACGCCCCACTATCCCTGCTGGAACACGCCCCACTATCCCGGCTGGAACACGCCCCACTATCCCTGCTGGAACACGCCCCACTATCCCGGCTGGAACACGCCCCACTATCCCGGCTGGAACAGACCCCACTATCCCGGCTGGAACAGACCCCACTATCCCTGCTGGGACACGCCCCACTATCCCGGCTGGAACACGCCCCACTATCCCTGCTGGAACACGCCCCACTATCCCGGCTGGAACACACCCCACTATCCCTGCTGGGACACACCCCACTATCCCTGCTGGGACACGCCCCACTATCCCGGCTGGAACACGCCCCACTATCCCTGCTGGAACACGCCCCACTATCCCGGCTGGAACAGACCCCACTATCCCGGCTGGAACACGCCCCACTATCCCTGCTGGAACACGCCCCACTATCCCGGCTGGAACACGCCCCACTATCCCGGCTGGAACAGGCCTCACTATCCCTGCTGGAACACGCCCCGCGATCCCTGCTGGGACACTTGTGATTCAGCTGATCACTGTTAGGAACACAGAGAGGAGCTCTTTGTCTCCTCTCTCTGCACTTAAAGGCCTCCTTGGATGAATCATCCCGAACAGCCCAGATGACCTGTGTGTTGGGTAACAGAAGGAAACCAATAAAATGCAAAACATTTATTTGAGTGTGTTGTACAAAAAGTTTCCAGTCATAAAATGTATATTACAAATCATTGAAAAAGACAAGACATTTGGCATGCATATTCTAAAAAGAAAAAAACAACTCACTTTGAAATGATAAAGTCTAGGTCATGATGTAGATTTTTAAGTTTCAAGCGAACACTTTCATAGTTTTGTCTTTGTGTTTCTGTTAACAACTTTTTTCATAATTCCCTATTTAAAAAATTTGAATCTTCCAAAAACTAGTCTGCAGCAGCTGACTGGAGGTGGTTACTGCAGTGCCCTCAAGCCAGACCTATCTAAATCAAAATTTTGTTAAAAAAAATTAAAAAAATAAAAATCACGATTCAAGTCACAAGGCATCACTGCTACGAAAATAAGAAATCAACTGTATTTTGTGCCCAAATGGAAAGCATTTTGGCTTAAACTTGCTCAAAATAGATTATTGCTTGTAATTTTAGTTAAATGATCTGGGTAGCCGAATATACAGTAACATCTGCCTTACCAAGATGGACTTGTCACTTCACTAATAGCTAACTAGAAAATCTGGAAGTTCAATAAACATCTTTTTTTCTGGAACTCCAAGTCAATTCACCGCTTGTGCTATTCTGAAGGGAGGCTTTTGCATCTTTTTCACTCTAGACCTTAGCATTTCAAGAAAGGCATTATTTTTACAAATAATAATTGTATGTAAATATGGTCTTGTATAAAAAAAAACCAACAAACACCTTTAAATAATTTTAAACTGGTTTAAAGCTAAGCATATTGAAGGGCAAAAAAAAATTCTGTTTCCCAGGCCATTTTAAATGAGAAAACAATCTCTCCAATATAATTTGTCCTAACATTCAGCTAAAACATTGCTTTGAAAAATGCAATCACTAACTCACCTTCTGCTCACTGGTTCACAAGGCTTTGCTCACACAAAGTTTGGACCCAACAGTGTCAATAAAATGCAGGATCAAATATGGATATGCCTTTGATTAGAGATAAGACTTTCAAAAGAAGATACAGAAAGAAGAGATAGAGTGGTATAACAGTGAAGACATGAGAGAAGTGGCTACAAGAGATCTAGAACATACAGCATGCATGTTTTCCTGAAGCATCAAACCCTTTCTGATGTGCATAAAAGTAACAGATTTTTCAAGGTCCTGGAGTGTAGAGAGGATTTTTACAGGTCTCTTCTAACCTGCAACCTCTGTTCAGAGGTTCTGAACTGTACTGTTCTGTGCAGTTAAAGGGTCTTTATACAGGATGAGCATTAAAAAAGAAAAAAAAAAAAGTGTACAAAACCCAGTAAGAGCCCTGAACTGAAGTGTCCCATTGCTTGAGGACAGACACCACATATTAGTGATCTTCTTTCACACTGCAGTCTGCTTCACACTGCAGTACAATTCCCACACTACTGCCAGCTTGCACACATGCTCAGCTGGCTTTTACATCACAGGAAGCAGATATTTATATTCTTCCTGAGACTTTTGGTTCCTGCTACAAACACAGACTATGGAGCCGACTGCCCATCTAATGGCAACACAGCTGAAGAAAAGTGAGCAACATGTCAGTGCAAATGATGGGTTCTGTCAGAGCCAAGCTGGAGCTTGGTGTATGCATAAGGAGACCTGCTGGGAAATAGAGCTGTGAAACAACAAGGGGAACAGGAAATATAGCTGTACAGCAGCAAAGGACTCACAGGAAATACAGATGTGCAGGAACAAGGGAATCCCAGCCACTCCACTCCTTAGAGTATGTCACTGCAATGCAACAGTTAAAGGAACAAATGCAGAAGCAAGGGAGAAAAAAGTGGCATGAAATGCCAGGGACTCTAAGGCCACACCTCACTTCAGAAGGCACCACAAGCCTGACAGGTCTGCAGATGGATGGACTTGTTCTGAGACAAGCATTTTCACATGGCATGAGCTTAGGAGGAGGCAGGATGTGTTGATTGTATTGTATGCAATATTCTGAGATACACATAGGAAAACCTATTTACTGCTTCATCCAGAATAAGGTTATATTTCTGGAATAAGAACATCCATATGGATAGTTATGCTCAAGTAACTACTCTGATAAAAGCTTCATTTTCCTCACCAGAACCTTACATTTTTCTCCAGACAAGTCAAATCTATTTCTCCTTCAAGCTTTATGCCAGGTACCAGCACCGAAGTAGAACTGCTGCACATGCTCTAATTTTGTCAAGACTGGTTCATATACAGCATCAAAGAGAAAAAGCAGGCAAGGAGACACTGGATTTTATTTGAACAAAAAGCTTTAAATATCCTGAAAATGGAAAGAAATCTTGGAAAGACGGGAAAAAAAGGAAACAATGCCTTTTGGGCTGGTAAAGCCACAAAACTGCCTTCCAGTCTGGCTGGAACAGTGCTGTCAGACCTCAGCATCAAAAGCAAGAGGCCAGGATGGTGGCTGCAGAAGGCAACACAAAAAACAAAGTACATGGAATACAGTAGTTCATCTGTGTCTTGTAATTTACAGCCAGGAGTTATTTATCATTCTTGTAGTAGCCTATTAAAAAGCATTGTGGTAACAGAATCATCCACATTCAGACTTGGCTTTTCCCACAGTGTCAATCACAGGTTTATTTGACCTGTATATACATAAACATGGTCCTGAAGAATCAAATAAACTGTTTGCAAAGTTAAAGGACACAGTTCCAATTCTAAGGACAAATTCTGCAGATTGTTGCTCAGGGGCACAGTGCTCATCACAAGAGATCTGCAAGCACCAGTTCTTAAGGCTACAAGAAGACACATTCCCCATACAGTAGCTGTTAAGAAAACTATGGCTCAGGTAGCAAGAGGTTTTTCTTCATTTGAGCTGCCTTTCTGAGGCCATTCTTTACAGGAAACAAACAAAGCCAAAACCACACACAAAAAAAATGTAAATTAACTACGCATTCATTGCTTTAGTATTTAAGATCACAAAATAATCTTAAATTTGCAGGACAATCTAAAAGGAATAAGCAGTCTGAAAACTAGCCCAAGTAAAAAAACAAAACAAAACAAAAAACAACAGATTTTTAGAGAAAAAGCAAAAAGCCCTCAAACACTATGTCAGTATATTATAGAAGCTGTGGGTCAGAAAGGGAAATGGTGTCCAGTGGTTGGAAGGTGTGTTGCAAAAATAGCTTTATACTGATTGCATTCATTTGCGTAACAACAAATTTAGAAAAGGTAATTGTAACAGTATGTCTGAGAAACACAATTTCACTAGATACAGCTTACAGAGAGAGACATGATTTACTACATATTTAACCTTCTACTCAAGCAGAGTGGGAAAATTACATTAGAAAGATGGCCAAGTACATCAATGCAGTTATCCCATCAGCCCAAAGAGCCAAATCTGCACCGTTTTTTTGCAATAGTCTTCTGATAACGGATTAAAACATAATTCTAAATGTCTGTTATCTTAACTTCAGCAACTCAGTCATCCCACTCAAAGAGAGAAAAGTAGGATCTTCGATTTATTTTTAAATGGCAAAATAAATCCTGAAGCTTAAAGCCCCTTTTGTTCCCACCCTGCTTGCTTAAAGCCATCAGTCAGAGCCACTAAACCGACTTTCTAGGTAATATCTGTCAGTCAAGATACTGTTCAGAGAACATAATGTCCAAAAGCCACCGAAAACATCCAAACCTTGTCACTTGTCTGATGAGTCTTAGCTATTTGAATGACAAGATCAGAGTTCAAGAGTGTAGGTAAAAACAGGATTCTAGAATCAAATGGTATCCAAATTTTATATCCAAAAAGTATGTTTTCAGCAAGTAGTTGAAAAAACATTTGCATTCTTTGGAGCAGGCAAGTATTTTTCCTCATGCCTAAAGATGAACACTAACCCTTATGGGACTCAGTGTTATCTCCAGAGAAATGCAGCAGCAGAAACCTTAAGCTAAATGGACACTGTCAGATAAAAATTGCATCCTATTAAAATAAAAATCACCTCCTACCCATACAATGCATTTTTTACAAAAAACATTATTCTCCCTTCACTCCTTGTTAGACTTTGCCTTGAGCACTTGAATGCTGCATCACTTAGATTTTTAAGAGGCAGTTCCTTTGAACTGTTTAAAAGTCATTAAACTATTTCTGCTCTATTTTGCAAATATTGCTCCTTCAGCTACCTGACAATGCCCCTTTGAACCTAAGAGAAGTATGAATAAGCTATATCTAGCTCTGATTAAAAAGGTAAACATTTACACGGGATAACCTTTAAAGTCCCCAATATTTATCACTGCCAAAACTACAAATATGTTTTCCTTCTAAAATCCTAATCAAGTATTTTTAAAGCTGAATATGTCAAAAGGATTAAATCATAAATACTGAGTATCACAATTTGTGTCCATGATTTAACTTGTGAAAATGGCAAAATCCCCTAAAAATCCAACAGTTTGAACTCTGGATTTGACACTTCCAATTTAGGATGATGTATATATTCAGGAAGCAGAACCCACCATTCTCCATCTTCTGAAATGATGATATGGAGCTCAAGTGTGACAGACCCAGATGTTTTACCATTAGGCTGTCAAACCTTGGAGAAAGACACAATGGCAAGGTCCTGAGTCAAAAATGCCTAAAATGAAGCTTCCCTGTGCCACTGGAATTGTAGAGCAGCACTTTGAATGCATCTGTGGTCTAATTTTCCTAAGCTGGGAATTGCTGAAGATACCAGACAAAATACTAGCATTTCTACAACTGTGGAGGAAACACTCTATGACCTCTCCCAGGGCCCTGCAGATGAACACATTTCATTAAACTCTTTTTCTGGGGGTATTATACTGGTTATATATGTAATTACATATTTACCATACACTCAAGGAATCTTGTCTCATTTTAGCTAAAAATCTCTTTTCTGCTTTAGGTTTCTATGTAAGACTTTAAATTCAGTATAGGGAAAAATATTGTATTCCAATATAAGGTTTCAACAAGGAGGGAAAAATAAAGAAATCTATTAAAAATCCAGTCAGTTTTGTTCAGTAAAGTTTTTTTTTTTGAAATTTTTTTTATAAAAATGTACCAAGGAGTAAACGTCAAAGAAATCAGGTGATGCATATAAAAATAGTTTTCAGTGGCTCTGGAAAGAAAAATAGCAAAAATAAAAGGAAATAAAAGAAGGGGGAAAAGCGCAAATAATAGTTTCTTTCTTTCTTCTTTTTTCACATCACTGAGCATCCTCTAGAGGTTGTTCTGGGATCCCCCTAAAATAAGATAGACAGAGTTGAATTCAGTTTTTACCAGCTATTCCGATTACAAGCCTAGACTCTGGTTATCATCTCAGTTGCCAAAAGCACTTTTTTAGTAGTTTAGTTGCATTAAGGGAACATCACTACATAAGAGGAAGTAGAGCACATGCCCTGGTCTGCTGCCAGGACTGACACACTGCTCCTCTGGTTGTGGTTTCCTGTGATGGGTTGACTGGTTAGTCTCCATATTTCCAACAGTCATACAGATGACAAATGAAAACTGTGATGTCATTAGCTTGAGACCAACAAGTTCCTTCCTTTCAAATGCTGATTCAATTTGAGAGAGATCTCTGTTGTATAGCTGCTTTTTGGGTAAGAAAAATCAGTTGTTTTATATTACAAATACACTGCTCAATCTTTGGGCCCAAAAAAGCTTTGAGAACTCACCAGCAAACCTGCACAGAATGGGTTATTTGTGAAAAGAGCTACTAACGGCCATTAATCAGAAGAACAAATTCCTTGAGTTTCAAATTTAAAATATTTTCTGGTATCACCTATATATCTTTCTCCTTTTTTTGCTCTGTCAACTGCTGGTCATTTATTTTACACTATTAAGCCAAAGGTTATCAAAACATACAGGTGGTATTATTAAGAAAAAACAAGTTTATTTCAGGTGTAGAAAGTATATTGTATCAGAAAATAAACCAATAAGCTGAAGCTTGCAGCAAGAGAAGTATCCCCATTCCTGGTTTTCAGTGGTTATCTGGTAATATTCTGCTTCCAGCAAGAATGCCCCAGCTCTGTTGCAGAGCAGCAGATACTGGGGGGAACACTGCCTGCTAATGCTGCAAATGTGTGAACTGAAGCACAGACACGCTGAGCTGGCATCAGCCACTGCCTGAGCTGTATCAGGATGGATCCCAGCAGTAATTCATGGCAGCACTGCTCACATTGTCCTCTCTCAGTGCTGTGCAATGTTGCAAGCAAGGAATTCAAAGAAAGGAATACAGGACCAGGAAGCTCAGAGCTGACAAAAGTTGAAGGGGGGATCCCCCCCAACTAAATCTCGTACCTGATTGATCCAACTAATGAGGCACAAGTTAAACATCTCATCTGCATCTGGATTACCTGTTGGTTGAAAAGGTCTTCCTCTCCATATTCTGCCTCGTCTTCTTCCTCTTCATTTTCTCGCACGACTACTGATTTAGTAACACTTCTCACTGCAACTTCCTACACAAAACAACAGATAAGGAGATGGCCAGGAGTCTCTATCTGTTAAGTTTTTGCTATACCATCAATATAATATCCTTATTGAATTTTGGAGAGTTTAAAGCAACTTGGCCTAGATTTAACACTAGCTATGCAAGCAAATACTGGCAATATCCTGCAGATCACAACATCATTCCCATTTCTGTGAACTAAAAGGCATGGTAATGTAATTCAACCACTTGAATTTTCTTTTGTCACCCTGGGATTTAAGAGGAAGCAGACATGTTTCAGGTGATCAGTAGTAAATTTTACACAAGGTCACAGCAGACACAGGTAGGAGCTGTCTGAGATACAGTGTAATGTGAGAAACTAAACTTGCTCAGTGTGATTACACAACAATTTCTAATAAATATTCAATGTCAATTGCGTATGTTGGATATCATGGTCTCACAAGCTAGGCACTAAAGAGAATTCCAAAACCCCAGGAAGCTTTCTTAATAATTACTAAATTATTTTTAACGCTTCTAAATAGTAACAAATTCTTCTGCCTACTTGCACCATGGAAATCACAGGTGAAAATCTCTAGTTGTGGAAAAAGTTGCTCTGGACATACACTGCTAAGCAGGGATACTAAAGGTAACCATAGTGAAAACAGACATAGATTTGAAATTTTTTCAGATACTAGTTTGACTACACAGTTTGAATACTGAAAGTGTTAGCTTTCTATTTGTACAAACTACCTCCCTCCTACCTCATCCTGCCCACGAAGTTCTTCCAGAAAATTGCCAGCAAGAAAGGCAACACAAAAACTGATAGAAGTGTGGTCTGTTTCTTTTTCCCACTGCTATCAGATTGCTGGGATAATGGCATGCTTGTGAATAACACCCAAGGCACAATTCTCACTTGCAAAAGTCATCTGCAGGGATGGTTTTAAAAAAAATAACTGTGGGCAGACATAGGACAATGCAGAATGCTCAGGAACCTCTGCCAATTAAGAACTTATGATATACTTCTAAAGTGGACAGGACAACTATCTTCCTACATGAATATTTACATTGCACCTCAGAACATTATAGGAACTATATAATGGAACTGAGAATTGCCAGAAATGCTTCTTTTCTTTGTCTCTTCTGAAAGTACATATCAAATTCCAAAAAATTCTCAACTAGCAGAGTATTCTTCTAAAATTGGAAAAAAGTGTCTATGATCATGATGATCAGAATTTTCAAAAATATCCCAAAACTGTCAGAGATATGTACAGACACCTAATTATTTCAGTGTTATAAACTGTCATATTAGAAGACAACAGTGGAGCTCTTACAATCAGGATTGTGTCATTGTGTCATGTCACTCCACCCTCAAATTAAGAATTTGGGAAATAAATTAATAATAGTATAATTATTATTATTAATAATATATATAATAAATTAATAAATGCCCGTGGACACAGCCTACCTCTCCTTCAGAGTTTACGAGGTAAGTGCGGATATTTCCACCAGTGCCCCAGCTGCCTTGATTCTTCCACACGAGAACAGAAGGGGGGCTATGAGATATGCCTGCATCAGCACCCCAGATCTAGAGAGAATGACAATCTGTAATTAGCTGTTTACCCAATTTTTTCTTTTAAGTATACATATCCTCCTGATTCTCCTACTTCTCTCTACATACTAGGTTTCTTTTCTGAATTCCAATGGCAGTTTTACCCTACTTCTAACTACACTATTACTTGTAGTAAGTTATTAAAAAAATCTAATATTGCAGTCATTAATTCCTTTCTGAACAAATTTCTCCTATACTGTCTCAATAACCATTCTGTATGGAGCCAAGGCAAAAAGCAGCATGTAGTGAATCAATCTTTTATATGTATCTGAACAATTGATACTTAAGTAGAAATAGCTGCAAGTGATTAAAAGATACATTAGTTTCTTCCTAAAAGAACATCTGTTGCAGATTGAAAATAAAGTGAAAAATTACTGACAAGCAGCTGTTCTACTACAGTTAATACTGAGAATGTCCAGTCTTAACGGGAGTCTACTAGTCTGGATGAATGGTCTGAACTGTTCCCAAACCTGGGCAAAGGTGTTTGGAAACAAACAGTCCATCGCTATTCCCCCAAAATACCTTTTTCTTCAACTTTATCTGTGCCCAAAAGAATGGTCTTAAATATTGAAGTACTACTACAGAAATTCATTTTTTTGTTTTGCATTTTTATAACTGAAATCCTGCTCCTCTAGAGTGAGATCCATGAACCCAAAAGTTATACACCAAATCAGGTTGTACCAGACTTCAAGATTTCCAACTGCCACAGCATCAACAGAAGAATATGTTGTTGACATACTGTAAACACAACTTACTGTAACAGTCTGCCCAGCTCTGAGGACATACTTCGGAGTAAATTTGTAAGCAATTTCGTCTCCATCTCCAATTTGTCTTTTCAGTCTCCAGTTACCCAAAGACTGATCCTAATGGAGAGGTTCAGAAAGTTATTCAGAATGAACAAAACAGAACAAACAGCCATCAGAGTCTAGGTCTTTGTTATTAAAATAATGGGAATATAAATTTATTTATATGGTTGTTAGACATTTGCATTCTACTTTCAAAGTATTTGCCTATATCCAGTCAGAGCCTAAAGTGTAAATCCCATAAGGTCATTCAGCAAAATTTTAAAAGATATCCATTTCACACAAAGAAGTTCTGCTAGACAGCAGGGTGTTCCTGTGAGCCATGTCCCAGCACATATCTACACATTTGGGACACACATTGTATTCTCTTTCTGTAGCATGTTAGCCCACCATGATGTTCAACTTTTTAAAGCCCCCATTAATTCCTGCAGGATGCTGCACCTTGAGATGCCGCTCCTGCTCTCCACATGGCCACACCCACACACGCTGCAAGGGGCTGGGTATCATCTCAGTTTAGCTCCTCCTTGTTTTCTATGAGTTCTGCTGATGCTCACCTTCTCTGAGTTGTTCTTAAGCTGAACATATTTGCCCTCCAGGTCTATCTCTTCTATGCTGATACTTCCTGTAGCCGAAGCTTGCTGGGACATTTGAAAGCTACTGCTACTGCTGCTGCCACTGATACTTCCAGTGCCGATCCCACTTGTTCCACTGCCAGGAAGTTCCTCTGCTTCAATACGTTTTCTCTTGCCTCGGGAAGAGCGAACAAGTGAAGTGCTGCTGCTGCTGCTGCTGGAGGTAGCTCGAGAGACTGTGACACGGGAGGAGGGACTTGGAGAGAGCTTCAACCTTAACACAACCAAGAAAGGATTTTAATTAACTCACCCAGAGAACCACTGAATAAGCTACAATATCGTCAGGTAACCAGACCATTATGTCCTCCTGGGCCGACAGCAACCTCACTCTGTATGTCAAGAGGACAGCATACATGAGGAGGAGGGGGCTACACACCCCTCAGGAATGTTCTAGTACTATGACCATGTGACACAGAAAGCAGTGCTACTGAGAGCAACAGAGATCTCTTAACCCCTCCTTCCAGTACAGCTACTACTAAACACACTATTCTTGGGCCCCATGATTTAAAACCACAGAAGTACAAACACTTTAGTAAAAAGATAATATGAAGACCAAGCACAGAATGATGTTATTTCACTGTACCCCAAGACCATTACAAAAACCCAAAATAAGGAGTGTTCAGTTAAGAACAAGTGTTCCATGCAACAACATTGTGGTGTGGAGCCAAATATAGCTTCAGTGAAAGGAAATCTGGGCATTCCTGCTCAAGTGGTAAAAAAGTAAGTGCAAGAAATGAAAATAACACTTTTGAGTCCTTAGTAAACAAAGTGGAATCTTTACGCACCTTTCCTCCTCTCCTTCCAAGAGTTTTCGGTAAGCACTAATCTCCATATCCAGTGCTAATTTAACATCAAGCAGTTCTTGGTACTCTGTAAGCTGAAGCTGCATCTGGTCCCTCATGTCTGTCATTTCCCTCTCCTTTGCATCCAGCATCTTCCTGAACTTCTCCCGCTCACCAGCCATCATTTCCTCCAGTTCCCGAATACGATCTTCTGCTGCACTGGCCTAGGCACACAGCACAAGAAAAAGCCCACCTGGCATCCATGCAGGTCCACTCAAAAAGTTAAAACCCTTCTCCCTCCCAAATGAACATAACAAAGATTTCTCTGTGTAAAATCCAGAAAATATGAAGTATCAGTAATGTTAATATATCCACACGAAACAGCTGTGTGTTTGAGATGAAAGCCAATTTAGTCCCTTTACCTGTTTCTGAAGACCAGAAAGCTGGTAGCTGAGAGCTTCTATCCTCATGCGAGCCTCCTTCAGTTCCTCTCGAGCTGCACCAGCAGCTTTGTCATTTTGGTCAGAGGACAATTTGGCATTCTCCAGCTGGAAAGAAAGTTTTATACAGCTCACTTGTACTGAGTTAGAAATCCTGTAATATCCTTTTGGTTAAAAAATAGGAACTATTAATTTAAAAAAAAATTAAGTGGTCTGTTAAGTTTAGGATAAGAACTGTGTAACATTAAGGAATGCCCTAAGGACCAAAGGAAAATCTATTTCAGATCTGTTCCTATACGATTTGGTTAATCTGTTAAAAAAATACTCTATTAGCCCTTCCATTACACAAGCAACCCCAGTTTCCAAAAAACTTACCATGTGCTCTGCTTGTTTGTCCTAAGGCAAATTGGGTGGCAGCAAAGGCTGCCTACCTAATTCACGTCCTGGTCCAACAGTTGCACGCATGCCCAGAGACTAACTCAATAAAATATTCCACAGGTATTATGTCTCTGCTGGCTATTTGCAACTCAGGGACTTCCTCAGTCAGAGACAACATTTTGCTGCTTACTATCTCTCAGTAGATTTCTCAGGCAGGAATTTGTCTCTGCTTTCTGAATTTTTCGGACAGTGAGTTTAGCTCTATATTAAAGAACAATACTTTTTGTTTCTTCTTAACCTGACATTCTCATTAGACATTCATTGTCCCTGCTCCTACTGAAAAAATAATAAACAATCACTCCTCATTCACCTTCCTCCATGCTACTTATCCTTTTACAGGCATCCACTGTATCTTTCACTTCTCTCAATGCATCTCTTTTCCAGGTGAAGTTTTATTTAAAATTTTCTCATGCATGACTTGTTTCCCACTCTAAATTGTTTCTGTCAGTCTGCTTTGTATTACTCTGTAATTACTCTTACTTTGCAATAAGCAATAAAACTACCTGCAGCATTCCAGATGTCATCCTGTCCCAGAGGCAAAACAATGGGTTTGGTTTCATTCTCTTTCCCTAATAGTTGCCAATATACGATTAGTTTTAAATTTTTTGTTAAATTCACCTAGTGAACAAGCTTAATTTCTAGTGGTTAATTTTAACCAAAACAGAGAGAGTAAAACCAGAACTCATACATGGTAAGTTTCATGAAAGCAGAGAGCTAGAAAAAGCAACCTTTGCATGCCTTAGAGCTGGACTTCAATAATTTTGCCACTCCATGACATCCACTCAAAAACTAAACCAATCCAATTCTAAGAACAGTTACAGGCGGAAGATGTTCTTTAGCCACATAGCACAAAGGTTTATAAAATCAATCTTCATTAGCTCTGCTGTTCATTAGGTTCTGAGCAGCACACAGAGCCTTCTTTAGGCTACAGATTTTGAAGCAACTTCAACTACACACTCCACTACTCCTTGTAAAGTTTAAAATTAAAAAGTATTTGAAATCTGATAACCATTCACTACCTTATAGTCATGCTGGCATAGTGCCAAATACTCAGAATTTCTATTGTTTATTATCATAGCTCATGATGATCTTTCCTAGAAGGCCTTTTTAAGTATTCAAAAGCCAGAATAAAGTCTCCCCGGACAGTTCTCTTGTCCAGGCTGAACACC